>OX465120.1:2732324-2796761 GCA_949987565.1 Luidia sarsii | reverse complement strand
ACGGGGAGATTACCACGGCCAGGACGGCGGAGAAGGAGAGGGAGAGGAGGAAGGGGACGGAGCAGGGGTGGCACCGATGACCGGTCCGGCAGGCATCAACTGGGGCTTCGGCCAGGGACGGCTCTCGCTGCGACGGGACAACTCACTTCTTGAGGAGATCGCCGAGGTAAATTAGTTCCCTCGTCCTCACAAAATCGCATCCCAACTTAGACTGTGAACATCTAAACCGTGAAAACAGGGGTGAAAATGTCATTTAGCCGTGAGAAGAGAAGTCAGTGTTTTTACCCCTACGGCGTACAGTCAGCCAATATTATTCACGGCATTTTTGCAGTGTTTTTCACCAGGCTATTTTTTTTTCCTGCCTGCATTGATCAGGCACTTGTCAAAGACGGGGAACTAGACACCGGCATCGCAGAGTCCCTCAGTGACGCCGTGACCGGTGAGAGCGCCCTCTATGGTCACCACGGAGACCGCACCCAGCCCACAAATGACAGCGAAGGAGAGATGAGGGGGGCGTCCAGAGATGGTTCCTGTTCAGGTCGACCCATCCGCTCAGAAACGTTCGGTGGTTTGACGAAACGGAGGACCGGGGAAGCGAGGACTAGTCTTCCCTCTCCCGCCGCAAGCGACCAACTTGGAACGGAGCCAGCGGCCGCTGAATTCCAATTGGGAATGGACCTCGCCCATGCCGACCGTCCCTTTCCGGGCGGGCGTTCTCAGTCGGGCGAGCTGGGCGTCGATCAGGCGGCCCCATCCCCGCAGTCCGCAGACGGGGAATCGGTGGCACCTCTCCCGGCCCCGGTCGGAAGGAGACGGAGCGACGAGCTCGCTGAGTCGACCGGGCCACAAGTCTTCGATTCGGAGGGGACAGCTGCTGAAAGCACAGGTAGCACTTGCAATAAGCTGCCATAGCCATAGCCACAGCCACAGCCACAGCCACAGCCACAGCCATAGCTGCACAGTCCCAGCCACAGCCATAGCTGCAGCCATAGCCATAGCCGCAGCCATAGCTGCAGCCATAGCTGCAGCCATAGCCACAGCCATAGCCATAGCAATAGCCGTAGCCATAGCTGCAGCCGCAGTCTTAGCCATAGCCACAGCCACAGCTCAGTCTTTAATTTTTTTCCTAAATGACCCAGTTGCTGATTTCGGGAGTGAACCAGTTTTCGAGGCCGCTGCGGTGACTGAGCAAGACTGGCCGGCCATTCGTCGCAGCGTCTCCGTGCCGACGGCCAGCCAGGGCCCCAGCACGGAGGGAAAGAAAGGTCGGAGGACGTCGACGGGCAGGGACAAGAGGCGGTCTAAGAAGAGCAGGATCATCGACTTCGGTAGGTTGGAGTGAGCAGTTTGCAACATTTTTGTATATCACTTTTTGTTTCCAAAGTGATATACAAAAATGTTGCAAACTGCTTACTGACTAAAGTTATCAAAATGCAAATCTTTTTGTTTCCGTTACATCTTCCGAAATCTTTAAACTTAAAAAAAAAATTAAACTTTAAACTTTAAAAAAAATTTAAACTTTAAACTTAAAAAAAAATTCAAATCTTAAAAAAAAAATACTGGTGATGGTACTGGAGCCTTCGTCAGTGAAGATTTTGTAAACCTACAGATAATGTAGAGAAACCGACCAAACCAAGCCCCGTCTCCACGGCAACCTCATCGGCGAGAGAGGCCCAACCGAAGCAGCAGTCGCAGATGGTGCTCACCACGACGGCCCCGATCAAGCCGTCGCAGAGCGCCACGGCCACGGCGACCTCTCCTCCCCCCACCAGCCCCTCCAAGGCGCCCGGCCGAGCCGAACACCCCTACTCCGGCGCGGTGGACCTGTCCGGCGCCGGCAGCTTCAGCACGGGGGGCGCGCCGGGGAGTGGAGCGTTCCATTCCACCGAGGAGATGTTTATGGGCGGCCCCATGCTCATGGCCATGTCCGGACCCAGGCTGGCTGCGCACATTCTTGCGCCATCCCTATCCGCAATGAAAGAGAGGTACATTTTCTTTTCTTTCATTTTTTCCTCAGGCACCAGGCAAAGCACTGAGCATTCAGTGCTTATTGTGTCCAGCAGGGCAAAACCTCATTGAATTACATTCTCTCTGACAAAAACATCGTGTTATAATATCTATGATACATTTCCTTTCCCCATCAAGATTATAAAAGATTCATCTTATTGACATCACATGCAGTAAATGCAAAGATACTGTTGCAAACTGCTCACTGACTAAAATGACCTGCAATACATCAATCTCAAAAGATAGCTAGGGGGCCTGATATTTTGATCCTAGCAGGACCTTTCTCAAAGGTAAAGAAAGAGAAAACATGTTTGGTAATACTCAGATAACACTTGGATAATACTCAGATAACACTTGGATAATACTCAGATATCACTTGGGTAATAACGCTTGGTAACACTCAGATAACACTTGGGTAATACTCAGATAACACTTGGGTAATACTCGGAGTAAACACCTGTAGCACTTAAGTTAATAGTGGGCTAACACTGACAACAAACGGGGAATACTTTGATAACACTGGAGCAACAGTCTGAGTAAACACTGTGAGAGCACCTAAATACCACTAGATTGATACAATGACAATGCTTGGGTACACTTCAGTAAACACTAGCGTAACACTCGGCGATAAATGCCGGCTTAACACTGGAGTAATGATGGAGTTGCACTTTGGCAATTAGTGTCCGTCAGTCTGGCTTTGCCAACACTTGGGCAAAAGGCAGGGACCATCAAGAGAAGAGCGAAGGTTGTCCCGAAGTAATCCTGATGGTGTAACTGGCTCCCTCCACTCCACAGTTTGTCCTCCGGGTTGGTCAAGACCAAGACCTTCCTGAAGCAGATGAGTGAGGGCGATGTCGGGGCGTCGGGATCCGGGGATGCGTCGTCGACGGGTTCCCCGCCCCGCCACGTCCCCTCCCAGGCGACCCCAGTCGACGCCCAGTGGGACCCCAGCCTCGCCCCGCTCCCGGACCAGCCGTCGTCGCCAACGCCGACATCGCCCCGCCCCGACGAGACCTCCCACCGCCCGGCCCTGCCGGCCAACTCGGTGGGCGTCGGCCCCCAGACGAGGGGGGCCACGCCCGGGTCGGGCGGGGCCAGGAAGCTCAGGTGGTTCGACGAGAGTGAGGCCAAGGAGACCTACTGTGACCGAGTCGGAAACGATACCGTCCTGAGGAGCCTGGCCCTGACAACCTGGAAGACCAAGTAAAGGCTCTTTCTATGGAAGCTTCTTTCAGGGGTCTCCGATTCCACGGAAGCCTTTTTTCTTAATGTGGAGTGTCTTGTATTAATACTCAGACAAGTCTTGGGTACCTCTTCAATGATACTCAGATAACACTTAGGTAATACTCAAATAACACTAAATACCGAGATAACACTTAGGTAATTCTTAGATAACACTTAGGTAATACTCAAATAACACTAAATACCGAGATAACACGTAGGTAATTCTTAGATAACACTTAGGTAATACCAGAATACTGAGATATCACTTGGGTAATACTGAGATAACACTTAGGTAATACTGAGATATCACTTGGGTAATACTGAGATAACACTTAGGTAATACTGAGATAACACTTACATGTAGGTAATACTGAGATAACATTTAGGTAATAATGAGTTTACACTTAGGTAATACTGAGATAACACTTAGGTAATACTGAGATAACACTTAGCTAATACTGAGATAACACTTCGGTAATAGTGAGATAACACTTTGGTAACATTGAGATAACACTTTGATAACTCTGAGATAACACTGGGTAACACTGAGTATTAAGTTGATTGTCTTTGAACATGCTTCTGACTTGGAATTTCCGTGCTTTTCGAAACTTGCAAACAAGAAATTTTTTTTTCTTTTGCAAAACACTTTGCTACCCTCTGGTATTCAGAATTTCCCACAAAAGTGTGTACAGCAAAATACTGACAACTCCGACCGTGGGTCGTTTTTCTTGGCAGGCAACAACTCCAGGACCTGAGGGTCTTGCTGAGCGCGGAGAGGAGCCGGGACGTCTTGGAGAAGTGGCTGAGGGAGCTGAGGTCGGCCCTGGCCTCTCGGAGGCACCGCGGGACGGCCGACGGGCACCGAGAGGTTTCCTCACCGCCGGCCGACAAGGACGACTACGACCGAACTGGAACGGGGCAGCTCCGTGACGCTGGCGGAGAGGCTGCGGGAGAGGTGAGAGAGGGGACAGTCTCCGGAGACGGCGCCTCCCCGCCAAAGAGCGGACATCTCGGACGGCCGCCGTCGGACGCGGCCTCCGATCCCGGAGCGCTCTGGGGCTCGTGGTCCCGCTCGGGAAGCCCGCACTGGCTCTCCGATCCCCTCCGCCTCCCCGCGGAGATCCTGGCGGACCTGTCCTGGCTGGCCAGCCTCTGCTACGAGATGGACTTGTACGGAGATGATGAAGAGGAGGAAGAGGACAACACCGTGCCGCTTTCCGGCTCCGCCGTCCAAGCTGGGAGCCCGTCCGGCGGGGGAACTCCGGGGTCTTCCTCCCCCACGCCGCCGGAGGCCGACCGGTCGCATCCCGTCTCGGACCGGGACGCGGACGGCTGCCGCCCGGCCCCCTCCGCCGAGCCTCCCCCGATCGGCCGCGGAGGGGAGAGCCCCGAGGGGCACGCGGACGAGCCGACGCCCGATTGCGCCCAGTCGTCGGGCGTCCTCCCCGGCGACGGCGTCCGGGGATGCGTCTCCGGGGCAACAGCGGAGACTCGGCCGCCGTCGGCGACGCAGGACGCAAGGGCCGCCCGCTTCGTGTCGTCGCTGTCCTTTCTGCTGGACGTCGGCCGGGTGCGGTCGGTCCTGAACTCCAGAGAGGGCCAGCGGAGGCAGACCATGGCGGCCATCTTGGATTGTCTAGAAGGTACCCGGCAGACCGGGGACCCGTCGTACGGAGTCCCCCCGCAGCGTCTGCCTACAGCCACCGCACGGGGGCTTTTGTATAACGCGCCATTTTCAAGACTCAAAATTCAAAAGTTAGAGGGCCTGACGTTTCGATCCTAGCAGGACCTTTCTCAAAGGAACTTTACCTTTATCTAAACTCCTGCTCAGATCAAAACGTCAGGCCCTCTAACTTTTGAGATTGATGTATTGCAGGTCATTTTAGCCAGTGAGCATTTTTGTGTACAGTACTTAAATGTACTTCATTTTCAGAACACACTTGGGAACAAATTGATACTGTACCTACAAAATAAATCCGTAAGAGTACACTATGTGTAAAAGTGGAACGTTGCTTTTGCAAACACGATATACTGAACATTTGGCTATAACAAACACACCCTTTGGCTCCCAATTTCTGTGTACAAAAATATTGTGATTCAACCCCATACGCAATAAGTTCAATACAGTGTACTTACACAAGTCTTAGATTGTAAAAGCCACCCGTTTCTGTTGACTGAAGTCAGTGTTCTGCTCATTTTCCTCTTCCTTAGCTCTGGAAGGAGAGAGCGATGGCAAGGAGAAGGGGAAGGGTCGACACTCCAAGACAGACAGGGGAGATCACGGGGCAGGTAGTCACGCTGGTCTCTTACACATCCACCGGTAAGTGATTCAATCGTGGCCTAACCAGTGCTGCAAAAAGACCAGTAATGCAGTATGCTGTGCACCTCAAATTTAACCAAGAAAAGTGCGGGAAAAATTGAGAGATTTCCCATTTTCACGTTTGAAAGTTGGTTGAATAATAGGCCAAAATGTTGCAAACTGTTTTTCACGAAATGTGGTTTAGTGGAAGGTTTGCGGTGACACCGTGTATCTCTTCTCTTTCAAGAAGGAGTGTGACTTTGAATAGAGCCAGTAAACTCAGATAAGACTTGAAGGTTTGCATGGTGGAAATGCCAAGTGGAAGGTTTGCGGTGACACCATGCAGCACTTCCCCTTAAAGAAGGAGTGCGGCTCTGAAAAGAGCCGGTAAGTCAACGTTTCAGGTAGTGTGTACTCTGCCCGTCAGCATGAGCAAGTGGTTTTCCTGACTGCACATTGCCTTGTCGTATTTCTCATGTCTTTGGATTTTGGCAACGCATGGAATTTTTTTTGATATCACTGGGAAGGTAATGAAGTATTCCTTGCTGTGGTGGGGGAAATCTCGAAAACTCAAATGCGGATGAGAGTCCTCATTATGCCGTACCGGGTCACATGTACGTGGTGCGCCGTAAGCCATTGAAACTGACCTCGCAAGGACACTCCACCATTCCCCGTGTCGGGGGCCAACTTGTTCGGTCCGTTCCTAATGCCCGGTCCTCCTCTCGTCGTCAAGGCTGATTCATCACGGCGAGGCGGAGGTCGCCCTGGAGGTCATGCTGGGGTCGTTCCCCGACCTGACCCCCTGGGAGGTCGCGCATCTGGCCTGTGCGGACACCGTGCCGGCGTCGTTCTTCCTGGACTATGTCACGGCCTTGCTTGACTCTGTGGAGCCCATCGATAGGTAGGGCATTGAGGGAATTGTAGTTGTAATTTTTTTTTGTTCGCCCAAAAAAAGGCTATAGAAAGCCACACAAGGTTGAGGAAAGAATACTATGAACATCTAAACCGTGAAAATGGGGTGAAAATGTCATTTAGCCGTGAAAAGAAAATTCGCCGTGTTTTCACCCCTATTTCATGGCACACAGTTTATTAGCCAAGTCATTTTCACGGTGTTTTCACCAGTGGTCTCCAAGGCCACATTCCTGGTGGTAAATGGCTAGGGGCAGTTTAGAAGTATCTGGGAGTGACAGTTACAAGGACACCATACAGTACCTCTATGGGGGCTGGTGGTCCCTACTGGTAATTGAATTAGCCATCCCTCAAGGCTGGAGCTTGCCACCCTAGATATTCACGTGTTTTTCATGGTCTCTTTTATAGTGACCTGAAGATGTCCTTATCAGGTCAGAGAGGCGATTTTTTTTCACGGTGAATTCACTGTGAAATGCACCGTGAAATCACAGTGACTTTTTAGTTTCACGGCAAAATGACATTTTCAATAAGAATTGACATTCCTCTTTATGACCTTTTTATCTCCCCACAGAGAGACACTCCTGGCCTCCATCTGCAGCGACCAAGAGGTCAAATGTCAGGTGCTGACCTCTGCCCTTACCCAGGGTGCACCGCCGGAGGCAGAGCTCTTCTGCAACTGTCGCCAGCGGCCGAGGTAAAAGCAGGAAACAAAAATCCATGTCCGTAAGGTCACTGGCTACGGCTGGAGATTGTGCACGAGTCTATGGGAAATGGCTGCAGCCGCTAGCAAGTGGCTCCCATAGACTTGTGCGTAATTGGAAGCCAAAGCCGATGAAATTTGGCTTGGGCCATAGCCACTTCATACCAGGCCACCATTTTTTGTCTACATGTCACACATGGCATCTCTGGTTCAAATCCCGGTCCAGTCCAAATTTTCTTTGCCATTTCTCAATTTTGTTTTAGAGTCCCTACACAACATTGGTCGAGGTCAAAGAATAGCATCCATACGTTGTCTGATCCAACATATGCATGATATAGCACACCTGTGAAAATTTCAGCTCAATCTGCCAACCGCGTCTTGAGAAAAATCGTGAAAACCGCTTCATATGTTTCGCGAAAATGCAGCATTCAACGCCGTACTGTTCCGAAAAATGGTTTAGATCTAGGTGAGACGTAAACGATTGCTTTTACTAATTTCTCCCAAAATACAACATTTTAGACAGAAATATTTCAGTGAGAAGTTTCATGTAAATCTGTGAACATTTCCGTTTTTCGATCTTACCAATGTTGTGTAGGGGCTTTAAAGTTCCCATTCAGTGCTTCCGTCATTTGTTTGACCTTGTGGGTTTTTTTTGTCTTTTTCCGTCGAGGCCCGGCTCTCACACCAAGCAGTGGCGGTATGGCACCCTGGCCGATCAAGTGCTTTCTCTACCTGCCGCCAACAAGGACCGACTACTGCAGCTGTGCTCCCACCACGGGTGAGCTCATCCGAAGCACGGCATGTCGGTTTGGGTCTGGGGGCTAAGGCTATGGCTTGAAGGGCAGCACATTCGAATGATGCACACTGAGAGGGCCCTTGCCCTTCGTAGCCAGAGCCATAGCCGTATCCCTTGACTTTCAGAACCCATAGTGACTTAGTGGCCACAACTGGGAGGCTACAGCGTGGTTCGGCTTTACAGAAGTTGTCCAAGCCATGCAGAGCACTGGACAGCGTCTTACCTGGGCCAAACTCAGCGTCTTACCTGGGCCAAACTCAGTGTCTTACCTGGGCCAAACTCAGTGTCTTACCTGGGCCAAACTCAGTGTCTTACCTGGGCAAAACTCAGTGTCTTACCTGGGCCAAACTCAGTGTCTTACCTGGGCCAAACTCAGCGTCTTACCTGGCCCAAACTCAGTGTCTTACCTGGGCCAAACTCAGTGTCTTACCTGGGCCAAACTCAGTGTCTTACCTGGGCCAAACTCAGTGTCTTACCTGGGCCAAACTCAGTGTCTTACCTGGGCCAAACTCAGTGTCTTACCTGGGCCAAACTCAGTGTCTTACCTGGGCCAAACTCAGTGACTTACCTGGGCCAAACTCAGTGTCTTACCTGGGCCAAACTCAGTGTCTTACCTGGGCCAAACTCAGTGCCTTTACCTGGGCCAAACTCAGTGTCTTACCTGGGCCAAACTCAGTGTCTTACCTGGGCCAAACTCAGTGTCTTACCTGGGCCAAACTCAGTGTCTTACCTGGGCCAAACTCAGTGACTTACCTGGGCCAAACTCAGTGTCTTACCTGGGCCAAACTCAGTGTCTTACCTGGGCCAAACTCAGTGTCTTACCTGGGCCAAACTCAGTGACTTACCTGGGCCAAACTCAGTGTCTTACCTGGGCCAAACTCAGTGTCTTACCTGGGCCAAACTCAGTGTCTTACCTGGGCCAAACTCTGTGTTTTTTGGCATGGACACAATACACATGATTTTTAGCGGGATTTGAATTGCAATTTGCGACTTTTCTAAATAATCGCATTAATTTGCAATGCGATGTGTGTAGTTGGAATCGTACCGGGTTTTTTTGGTTTTTTTTAATCCCACAATGCACCGCTCATGCTCTGACTGACAGGAATTTGTGGTACTGGTTTATTTGCTGTGTGGGCCACCCTCATGGACACGCCCACCATTTGACCAACTTTTCTTCCACTGATTCGTTTGACTGGAAAAAAGCTTTGACTTTGTCTCCGCTCATTCTTCTTTGGGTGGCCAGTTACTGGAACGGGCTGATGAGATTGTTGGCGGAGCTGAACAAGCGAGCACAAGCCCTGGATATCGCCCTGCAACTCTCCGATCTGGATCTCCTCACCAAAGATGGTAAAGCGTCATTTGAAATTTGCACTTATTACGAACGGAAATGGTTGAACGCTTTTTGACTGGCTGCCGCCTAACCCCTCCCCTCCTGATGCCTTGAAAAGATAATTTTTAGTCAACCATCTTTTTAGTCAACCATCTTTTTAGTCAACCATCATCTTATTCAACCACAATGTTAGTCAACCATTTTTTTAGTCAACCATCATCTTATTCAACCACAGTGTTAGTCAGCCATCATTTCAATCAACCACAATTGTAGTCAACCGTTATTTTAGTTAACTGTTATTTTAGTCAACATTTTATTCAACCACAATTTTATTCAACAACAATTTTATTCAACCACAATTGTTGTCAACCATCATTTCAATCAACCACAACTGTAGTCAACTGTCATTTTAGTCAGCCACATTTTTAGTCAACCACAATTTTCGTCAATCACAATTTTAGTCAACCGTGACTTTTGTCAACCACAATTTTAGCCAACCATAATTTTAATCGACCATAATTTCAAACAACTACAATTTCAAACAACCACAATTTTAGTCAACCATCAATAGTCTACCAACATTTTAGTCTACCATCATTTTAGTCAACCACAATTGTAGTCAACCACGATTTTAATCAACCACACTTTTAACCACAAGTTTAGCCCACTGTCATTTGAGTCAGCCGTCAATTTTGGTGGCTTACTTTGTCTGTTTGGTGCCAGGTCTGATGCCGAGAACGATGGAGGAATGGATCCATCTTTTGAATCAGATGAGTCGCTCCCTGCCCGACCCTGAGACCGTCCGTTGCCTCTCCTGCCTCGCCCCACTCCTGACCAATCGGAGCGGCCATTGGACGGTCGCCTCGGCAACCGGCACCCCGCCGCCATCATACGAGGGCTCCGATTGGTCGCCGGCCTGGGACGGCTCCGCCCCTGCCTCCAGCAAGCCGGAATGCGATTGGCCGACAGACGAAAACCAGAATCTCCCGGATCGGAGCGCCCCACCCTCCGATTGGTCGCCCCAGGTCACATGGCGCAGCGTGGCCCCGCCATTGGTGCGCGCCGTCGGGCCGGGACTGGCGGCGCGCATGCTGCAGGATACCAGCTTGCCTGGCGACCAGTTGACTCGGGATTTCTTCACTGCATGCATCCATATTGCCATCATGGAGAAATACCAGAAGTAAGATCTATTCTTTCTTTTTTTGGAGAGGGGGGTGGGTTGGGGGATTGAAATCTAACTCCTATGCAAGCATTCAAACAAAGAAAAAAAAGCCGGTATATCCAAATTCATCCATTGATATGGCGACAATGCTTGATCGTAAATTAATTAACCATCAATCAAATTAATCAATCCTAGCAGGACCTTTCTGAAAGGCAGAGAAAGGTCCTGCTAGGATAGAAAAAACATCGAGCCCTCCTACTTGTTTGGATATCAGCAGAGACTGAATGAAACAAATGACCCCAAAAATTTAGCTCGACCAGGATGTGAACCCAAGACCTCTGGTTTTGCGCACCAGGGCTCTTCCCCTCCGAGCTATCCAGCCCCAGTGGACTTCCCAAATTGAATCACATTTTCCCTGACGCAGAAATCATGTCATATCTACTTCTCAACCTTGTTCGTTTTTTGGGGGGTTTTATTTTTGCCGCATCGTGTTGCGTTTTTGGCCAGGTCTACCTGTCAGAGCATCTTGGAGACCCAAGCTGTCTACCTGTGGTCCAAACGCAACCAGGCGCTGTCGCCATGGTTACACCGGCAGACGACGGGGGAGCGGCGACGACGACAGAGGGCCACGCCCCCGCGGGTCGTTGACCTCGACGCGACCCTCTCAAAGGTGGGTACGCCTCCGATTCAAAGACGGCAGCTTCAAGAGGCAGCCCAGTTGCGAGAAGGTTTTGCGGCGACAAAAAGGAAAAGGAAAAGGGATGCAGCCTTGTTTTATGGAAGGAAGGTGTTCCTCCATCCCTCTATTCAAATCCCTCCCGCACAGCTACCAATGAGATCGTAGAATTGTCTCGACCATGTTAAAGAAACACAAGTTTAGCCTTTGTTTGAAAAAAAAGTGATATTTATGCAGCATACTCCTTATAATGCCCCCCCCCCCAAAAAAAAAAAAAAAATAATAATAATAATAATAATAAAAAAAAAAAAATATTCTGCAAAGAGCACACTCCTCACCATTCCGCTAGGCGGGTCTCAAAGAACGGTGAAGTCTTAGGGCAGAGAAGATTTGAAGGTTTGCGTGGTGGAAATATCTAGTAGGAGGTTTGCGGTGACACCACGCACATCATCTCCTAAGGGAAGGAGTAAGATGAGATTTGAAGGTTTGCATGGTGGAAATACCTAGTAGGAGGTTTGCGGTGACACCACGCACATCATCTCCTAAGGGAGGGAGTAAGATGAGATTTGAAGGTTTGCATGGTGGAAATACCTAGTAGGAGGTTTGCGGTGACACCACGCACATCATCTCTTAAGGGAAGGAGTAAGATGAGATTTGAAGGTTTGCATGGTGGAAATACCTAGTAGGAGGTTTGCGGTGACACCACTCACATCATCTCCTAAGGGAAGGAGTAAGATGAGATTTGAAGGTTTGCATGGTGGAAATATCTAGTAGGAGGTTTGCGGTGACACCACGCACATCATCTCTTAAGGGAAGGAGTAAGATGAGATTTGAAGGTTTGCATGGTGGAAATACCTAGTAGGAGGTTTGCGGTGACACCACGCACATCATCTCCTAAGGGAAGGAGTAAGATGAGATTTGAAGGTTTGCATGGTGGAAATACCAAGTAGTAGAGGTTTACGGCGACACCATGTACATCATCTCTTTCGAGGAGTGTGGCTCTGAAAAGAGCCGGTAACTCAACGTTTCTTGTAGTGTGTACCGGTACTCGACCCGTCGTCAGGAGACTGTCTTCTGACGATTATCGATGAGTACGTACATTGTACTACCCGAAATGCTTGAGCATAGCAGCCATTTACCTCTAAGAATGTAGCCTCGAGTAGACCACTGCTGAAGTCACCATGAATACCTGGTGAAGAGGATTTGAGCACGAAAAAAAAGTTATGAAACTGCAGTGAATTTTCTTTTCACGGCCGGCAGCACGACGTTTTCCACCCTGTTTTCAGGGTTTTGGATGTTCACAGTGCAGGTGGATGGATAATGCGCGCCTTTGTCTCGTCCCTTCAGGTCTCGGGCAAGGAGAGCGGCTCTTCTCAAGATTCCTTCCAATTTGCGGAAGACCTGGACTGCCACTGGGGCACCAGCTGTCTCCTGAACAGGTAACGCACGGTTTCTGCCCCCACGGCATTGCCGCGCGACGTGATAGGCTCTGTCCAAGGCAGTGTCTCTCCGGTCCGGCACCGGGGAAGAGATCCAGGGCCGGGTTTCACCCGGCCTGGCGATGCGTCGCAACTCAGCTTACGATGGATAAACCCCGGCGTGAGTTGTGACACGTGATAATGGTTTCTGTGCGTCGCTCAGTCGTCTTGCGATCGATCGTATTTTAGTTGCAGCGGGTTGGTGAAATCGATTGCAGGCCATACGCCCGCAAACCGCGGCACAGCGGCACTACCACACCGGATCCGAGCTGTGCACGGCGCGCAGAACGCGCCGCTGCGTGCGTACATGTGCACAAGCGTGTACGCAGTCGTCCTCGCAGCAGGAATAGGCCCGCACGCAACATGTGCATGTATGCATGCGAGCTACGGGCGGGGGAATGGCGCGCGCATGCTATGAGCGGAGAATGGGGCTGCATTTCACTCGCAACTGCATTGCGGAAAGCAACGTACAAGATCTCTGAAGGCCGGATTTTGATTTCTATAATCGGCGGCCAACGACTCGATCGAGGCTAGCGATGTTAAGGCCCAGTTTCATTTGTTTTCGAATGGTTATCGCCTGGGAGGTCGTTCCTGCTGATGTCATGCATATTCATGAACACTCCTGACTCTGATTGGCCAACGTCAGATTAGGAAACATGAATATGCATAAACATGACAATTGGTCGATCAGAATAAGGGACCGGCAGAATAGCGTGTTTTGTGGGAAGAATGTCATTGCCGTGGGAATATAGCCTGCCTAATGATTATCGTTTTGATCATCATTGATTTCATTTGGTTTTTGGGTTTTTTTTTTCAGGGATTGTGAAGTCTGTGGACTTGCTCTTCCGTCCTCTGTCTCAGTGAAGTCGTCTGGTCTCATGGTCTTCCCGTGTGGTAAGCCTACGATACGTCGGGTGCCTGGCTAAGGGCAGAAGTCCGTTCAGACGCTCAAATCACTTCAGGCCCTTCTGCTGGGAACAAATCCTCTCTGGTCCATCTTATGGTGTTTTACAATGAGTTTTTACCATAGTGGTCACTCTGCCTTTGAGGAAGATCCTGCTAGGATCGAAACGTCAGGCCCACTAAATTTTGAGATTTTCATTTTGGTAATTTTAGTCAGTAAGCAGTTTGGCAACATTTGTGTATATCACATCTCTTTTGAGACAGAGTTTGGCTCTGAAAGACTTTTTTTTCAGAGCCACGCTCCATCTCAAAAGAAAGGGGAAAAAAGGTTAAAGGAGGAAAAAGCTGGCAGTCAGACGAGAAAGGGATTAATGGGAAGGGACAGGGAGTAGAGGGGATTCAAGAGGAAAATTTCAAAAAAGAGAAGTAGAATGGTTGCCATGTGAACAGCTTACTGTAGAGTTGTAACCATTCGCCGAGCCATTCGTTGGCGTGACAGTTCAAACCTGAATGGATTATGAATTTTACAATGCACAGGCTTCAACATAATTAGAAGGATTCTTTAGGAAACGCATTCAGGCAAGATTCGATTTTTTTTTTTTTTTTTTTTTTTTTTTTTTGTGGCGGCGTTGCAGGTCATGCATTCCACGCGGCCTGCGTGGTCGAGAAACTTTGTCTCCTCTGCTACGAGACGAGTTGCCACACGATGTACGCCGACAGTCGCTACGCGTGACCAGCTGACGGGAGAGAGGTCGCGACCTTTGCTCCGCGTTGCCCTGGCAACGTGATTCAGTTTGACCTTTGCCTGCCACACAGCCCTCCTGCCCTGAAGGAAAAAGTACAAGATGCTTGTGGCGGAAGACTTAAACAGTCTCCGCAGTTTCAATGGAACTATCGAAACAAGAAATCGAGAAAATACCAAATAGCGAACAAAAAAAAACCGAAAACAGTCCTCGGACTGTCGACATGTCTATGGAATGGACCCGGTTAGGTTTAATTAATTTGGGGGGCAGGGGCAAGAGGCAGACAATTAAAATTATTGCATGCCCAGAATGGACCAATGAAATGCAGCGGTTGGCTTATGAATATTGATGAGGTATGCTAATAAGCATCCTAGCCCATGGGCTTTGGATTTTTTTTTTTTTTTTTTTTTCGTCTTTTGTTTTTCCTATCATGTTATCCATCACTTCTCTTCCACATTTTTTACTTTAAACAAAATTATGTATACTTTGTCTTTGTCTTTAAATTCCAACACAAAGCCTTGAATAAAGAAAATATTACTAACACAAGTGAACAAACTTCTTCAGAAGAGGACCGTACGGTATTTTAAATTTAATAAAAAAAAATTCAAGTACTAATGAAATACTTTTTTATGAATTATATATATGCAATATAAATTTTTAAAAGTATTACCATGTATATAATTTTGGTATTAAATTGGGATAAAGAGGTAAAGTAATAAGTATCATCGCAATAACTCTTCTGCCAATTTTATTATTGCCGATATTTTTTTTTACTAATAAGCATTTTATATGACATTAAATGGGTGTGAGAAATTACATTTTAATACAGTACTGAGAGCATATATATTTTTTTTTAACCAAGAATGTATTTCTCTGAGGAAGTAAAATCTGAATTTTTTTGTATGATTGAGATATATATTCCAATTTCCTAATCTAAAAAAAAAAGAGAAATATATGAATTGCAAGAAAAACTAATTGAAAGGAAACGATTCAAGGTCCTTCATACTGTGAAATCCTGGTGTCGGGACGTGTTTGTAACCATGGTATTAAACTGGTTCTACCATTTGCTTCATTTCAATAAAATGGGTAAACATTACTGTCTCACGTGTTACCGGTATTTCTCGTTGTGGGGACCATCTGTTTTTGACTGTATACCATTTCTGTAACTGGTTCTACCATTTTCTTTTCAATAAAATGGGTCAAGTTTACTGGCTCATGTGTCATTCCATTTTTTTCTGTAACTGGCTCGATCATTTACTTCATTTCAATAACATTACTGGCTCACGTGTTATTCCTTGACTAGTGGGGACCATGTATTTTTGAGAATTCTGTAACTGTTTCTATCCAATACTTCATTTCAATAAAATGAGTAAATATTACTGGCTCACGTGTTGTTCCTTGAGTAGTGGGGACCAACCATGTATTCTTGACATTTTGTTCCTGCACTAACTAGCTCTATCATTTTCTTAATTTCAATAAAATGAGTTAACATTACTGGCTCATGTGTTATGCCTTGAGTGGGGACCATGTATTTTTGAGATTTCTGGAACTGGTCCTATCTTTTACTTCATTTCAATAAAATGAGTAAACATTACTCTCTCACGTGGTATTTCTTGTGTGGGGACCATGTATTCTTGAGATTTTTGTAACTGGTTATTTTATTTGCTACAACACGTCTTTAGATATAACTGAAAAATTGGCCAAAAAAAATATGACTGGACCAGGACTTGAACCAGAGACCTCTGGTACCAGTACCTAGCGTATACCAGTGCACACTACCTGAAACGTTGAGATACCAGCTCTTTTCAGAAGGACAAGTGCTACCCGCAAACCTTCCATTTAGTATTTCCGCCATGCAAACCTTCCAGTCTCAGTGACAAACATGACAAAGGGAACGAACAATCTGAAACGATGAGACTAAAATCCGGACAAAGAGCTCAGTTGAAAAGCAACCCAGAAACAATGTCAGTCAAAATGCCACCAGCGAGCTTTGGTTTTACGACGGGAGAAATCTAGTACGGTAATTCGAGCCGAACATAGATCTTCGCATGAGGCGCGACAACCTGCAAGTCCCCGTACCGTTGAAATCTGAGATCGTTGAGTGGGGAAATAGCGTCCGGTCCAGAACACAACGCAGAGCAGTCGGCTACTGCGTTACGTAACAAGTGACCAATCCTGCATGTGTAATTTGATACTCAGTGCAGGGCAGCGCTGTGCAGTGCCGTACATGCAGTGCGTATACCCCTCACATAAACAGAACGAAACAGATTCCAAACAGGAAGGGAGCTTGGGTGCGTGAACGGTCGCGGTCTGTTAAATCCCCCGTACTGTGCGCTCTCCGTCGCAAAACGAAAGCTCACTACTTTTACAAAGATTGACACTTAATCACAAAGTACACATGTATTTCCTTCATTTTTTGTTTTATTACGACGCTTATAAAAAGAAGACAAACTCATTTGTATTTTATATACAGAAAAAAGAAACACAATCATGACGTGATATTTGCCTCTTAAGTATCAGCAACATTATTACCATGGAAATCATCGACGCGATGTCTTTCTGTTATCATGGAAAAGGCACGTGTCGAATAACTGAGAATTACACCCATTGGATTAGATCGTAAAAGGGAACATTTGTGACCCGGCACAGCGACATGAGGAATATCCCACCAAAACACTTTTCGAGTAAACAACGCCTGGAGTCAAAGTATCTTCTCAATTCGATTAAAAAACAATTTATTTTTTTTGCATATTCGGAAAGTGTATTGGAGGATGTTATGTCCAAACGATTTCTCCGAAATCCGTCTCTAAATGTTGAAAAAAAACCAAGGATTTCGGGGAGTGTTTGTGTACTGTTTTCATGAAAAATAATGTAACGTTCCTGCCTTTTTTAATGGCCGCTTTCGAGGAGTTACATGTAGACTAGTGCTGCTATATTGTGTCTGGTGCCAAATGAACGAGCGAAATCCCCTTGTACTATTTACAACAAAGTTCATACGGAAATAATTTGATATCTTTTGCAAGCTAATGGTATACTCTTTCACATCATTAGCAAATTTCAAAATCTTAAAAGTGGGGGTTATTCCTCATTATGCTGTGCCGGGTCACATTTTGACGATCGATAATGTTACCAAAAATGTTCCCCCAAAATCAAGACACTATTTGTCTGTTCACTCAGCTCAGAGGCCTTCCGGCGGTCCCTATCATGGACAAACTTCAAGGGCACTGACTTGCCCAGTGCCGAGAATTTGCGATTGATTCCGATCAAGCGGAAGTCGCTGCGAAAGCGCGCGTACTTCCACCGACAGGTCAGCCCTCGCGCGCTCTCCTTGACCACTTTGCAGCAGGACCTCCGCATTCGGAGCGCTTTGCACCTCATACCACAATTTACCACAGTGCTCACATACCACAGGATACCACAAAAACCACGCTGTGGTATGTCGTGGTGTGTGGCCCTTATCCTCCCACACACAGCACTGCACAGACAGTGCCTGACAGCCTATATACCACTTGGTAACAAACCACAAATCCCGTTGTGGTATGCCACTGTGTATGTGCCACAGGAAACCACACTGGGTGCAGGTTCAAATACCAAACATCACCACAAGCATTTGTGTGTGTGTGTGTGTGTGTGTAGATGACTGTATACCACAAAATACCACAGGAAAAACCATGCGTGGTTAACTGTGGTTTCAATGCTGGTTAGGGTTAAGGTATGAATGCTACCCCGTTACTAAGAGCCCAAAATTAATAAGAAACACGTCTTTTTTGAACGGACATAACGAGAACAGAAAGTGTATCAAAAGGTTTGGTAATTTCCAAGGGAAATTCACTAAAGTCTTTGTTTTTTCTTTTAAAATTAGCAAATTTACACTGACAAATCCCCATACCAATATCTAGCTATTTACAAGCGTCTGTTTTTCTCTCGAAAAGTCACAAAACTTCACCCAAAATAAACCATCGAAAGAAAGGGACCAAAATTACATCTATCGGTAGTCTTTCCAGAGACATGCCAGTTATTAGTTTTTAGACACACAGCAATTATTATTGTTCCTGTTGATTGACAGGCTTCCCTTTCGCAGAACTTGAAATTCACTGAAGTTGGCAGTTGCAACAGATAAACCAGCAGACGATTTTTCCACCAAACCCATCGTAACTTACGATCCGAATCGCAAGGACGATGAGCGATGCACAGAAACCACACACGGACGATCACAACTTGCGATGGGGTTATCCGTCGTGAGTTGAGTGGCGATGCATCGTATAAGGCTTTGTGAAATCCAACCCAGATACCAGACTCACACACAGCGCAATCATTAAAAAAATGGAGAAGTTCTTACTGTTAAAGGTGACCCGCTCTATGAAAAGGGGTATTATGTCGCGCTATGCTATAACGCACACGGGGCTGTTCAATTGCAGAGAAGGTGAACAATCATCCCATGGGTGATTGTCTGTTTTCTTGTTATTTGAGTTCTATGATATCCATAGTTTAATTACAAATTCACAGGAATGACAAAATTGAGGAAAAAAGGTGAAAAAATGTGTTGTTGTATCCATTGTTTGTGTCTTTTTGTTTCACTGACACAATGTTCAACGCACTTTATCTCTAAATATGCACTTTCCGTAATTTGGAAAATATGAATATACAAAAATCAATCTCAAGAACGGAAAATGCTACAGGGGTAAAGCAAACGCCAAATGAAAGCTTATGAAAAGGAAAACCTAGCTAGGTATAAAACTTTTTTTCTCCCAATCTGCAACATAATACCCCTTTTTACAGAGCAGGTCACAAATGGCACTTTTAACAATTGCTTCAAAGCAAGATGTGACACAGTACGGCATAATGAGGATTCTCCTCCGAGATTTTCTCGCCACTGCAAACAGTACCTCATTCATCAAAATTATTTCCATACGTTGCCGAATTCCAAAGCTACAACGCGAGAAATACGACGAGGCAACGCGCAGTCACGGGAAAACACTTTTCGAGAAAAACGGCTCTAAAGTTTGAAGTCATCCACACGGCACGCCGACTGTGATTGCAGCGTATGCGCAGACTTGCAAATTCCCTACTTTTTCAATATTTACAAATATTTGTTGACAAACTCCCTCGCATAGATGATTCTCTAATACATAAACTTTCCGAAAATGCAAACAATCTGAAATTGATTTTTTTTTTGACATGCATTTTGACTTTCGACGCCGTTTTACTCGAAAAGGTCTTTAGGAGGAGATGCCTCTTTACGCTGTCTTAGGTCACAAATACACCTTATTAAAAAAGTTGAATAGTGCTCACTAACTAAAAGGAAAGAAATGCAAATTTCCTAACTGTTGAGCAACTGACGTCTTGCTCCTAGAGGGGGGGGGGACCTTTCGCAGAAGCAATCATTATCATTCTGCCTCTGAGAAAGGTCCTGCTAGCATCCAAACTGCAGGCCCTCCAAATTATTTTGAGCTTCAGACTTTTGAATTATGGGCAATCCCATGGTCGCTTACGTTACACCTTGAGCAACTTTGACTTAATCCTTGATCCAAAATTCTCAAGGGACTCCAATGCGCGATGTCAAAAAAAAAAATTAGATTACAGACTTTGTTTTTGTTTTCACTGATTGTGAATAAAAAATCTTTTTATTTGTGAAGGAGGAATCACTCCGCCACCCGATTGGTCCTCTGCTTAGGAAAATATAATTCTATAAATCATCCAAAAATATCAATTTGCTTATATTCCTGTGCAAAATAAGTATTTTTCTCTTTGTAAAAACAGCCGACTTTCATAAATCTATCCGATATATTCTCTAAAAAGTAGAGCTTTCTTGTCGCTTTAATATTTACATGGTCTGATGACAAAAATAGAAACCGTACATGTTGAGTGCGTGCAGAAATGAGGACTTCCAGTGTGTGGTCACTTTGCATGAATTGGGTCGGGATTAAAAATTGCCCCCGACTACAACCAAGGCATTTCCCATTGTCTACTATTTACAAACAAATTATGAAATGTCTTTGCATATTTAGCATGAATTTCAAACCACTCACTCCGACTTCGACTAAAAATTTAAACTGAAAATTGTAAAAAAAAAAATTGTTTTCCTGAAAAGATTAAGTGAAGAATTAAATAGGCCTAACTTCTTAAAAACCTATCAAATGACCTTACTCATTCTTTTTAAAATACCATGACTGAGTTTAATTTTTGGGTGTGTCGGGGCGTGGTTAAAATTGTTAAAAAAAAAAAAAAAAAAAAAAAAAGCATTTTAACTTTCAAAACTGGCGATCTTACGCCTCAGGAAAAAGAAATTGCTAAAACTCGCAATAAAAATAAGGCCAGCAATAATGGATTTAGGGAGATGAAAAGACGGCATCGCAGTCCACAAAAATACAGGAAAGACACAACCCGCTTTCTTGACATTGTGGTTGGATAAGAATTAGCGCCAATTCCCATAATGTTCACAGCTGTAATCTGCTCGGTTTTTTTTCCCTTCGTTGAATCAACAATTTTGAGGTCGTACTAAAACTTCTGATACACATACACTAGGTAAGTGCGTAAATCCAGAACTGTGCATAATTTGTCAGAATTGCTTCTCCAACTTTCTGTCTTTTTTTCTCTGCTTTTAATCTTTTCCAATTTTCATGACGTTTTACTATTTACAAAGGGAGTAATATTTACAAGAAGGCACATTTTCAAAGCTGTTTGCCTGAACTACTTGAGTGTTGAATGCATGAGTTGTCACTGGTACTCTTGTGGTTTTCACACGATTGGGATTGCTCGGAGAACCAGTGACATGAGTGGTCACCGGTAACCCACCATGTTCACACAGCGGATGGCCCTGTGAACCAGTTGAGTTGAGAATTCATACAGTGTCAACTGTCTTGCCACTTGAGCATGGCACAGGGCGCTGGGAACCAGCGGTGAGAACTGTCACTGGTACTTTGCAATGACATCAGGGTGTATGCCTCATGAGAGCCGGTTATGTGGCTGGTCAATGCGGCACCCTACCGTTCCGTCAAGATAATAATGGACCTGGGAACCAGTGATGTGAATATTCACCGGTACTCTGCCATTTCATCACAATGAATAACATGGCTGTGGGCACCAGTGATGTGAATGGTCACCGGTGCCCTACCATTCCACTTCCCTGGTTCTGGACGGAAGTAATTTATTGTTTTTTTTTTATTTGTGTGCAACTTTTAAGTGGGTCATGAGTACGGTCTATGGCTGTGACTACCATGGTTGCTAGGGGCTACCACGGTTGGTAGGGGCAATCATGGTTGCTATGGGCCACCATGGTTGCTAGCGGCTATCAAGGTTGCCAGGGGCTACCATGGTTGCTAGGGGCTATCAAGGTTGCTAGGGGCTACCAGTTGTTCGGGGCTGTCATGGTTGCCAGGGGTTACCATGGTTGCTAGGGGCTATCACGGTTGCTAGGGGCTACCACGGTGGCTAGGGGCTGTCGTGGTTGCCAGGGGCTACCATGGTTGCTAGGGGCTATCACGGTTGCTAGGGGCTACCACGGTGGCTAGGGGCTGTCGTGGTTGCCAGGGGCTACCTTGGTAGCTTGGGGAGAAAATCCCGGATGAGACTTCTGACCTCTGACCCCTTGACCTTTAGCCCAAGGGGCACATGCTGATGTTGCGGGCGAACTGGAAGGTGTACTCTAAGAATTCCGTTCCCATGGCAGTGTATCCTGAACAGTTATGCTCCTGAAGAAGAGAAAACGATGGATGAAGATTTCCCTTCAATCACAGGCAGTCTTTTCATTTCTTGAACACCGCCGCAGCTGAGACATCCCCACCACAAACGTAATCATAACCACCATCACCACACCCACTACCACCACCACCCCCACCCCCAACCCCACCCACACCACCCTTTCAAATTAAAGACATCAAGCTTACCGAACTGGGTGCCATGACTCGGAATCTGTACGATGACATTCGGAAATGTCCAATAGGCCTTATCCATCGATGAGTTGTAGCCTGAAAAAAAAAGGAAATGAATAATTCAATCTATCTATCAAGGGCGGGGCGGGGCGGGGCGGGGCAGGGCAGGGCAGGGCAGGGCAGGGCAAGGCAGGGTAAGGAAGGGCAGGATAACATAGGGCAAGGCAGGGCAGGGCAGGGCAGGGCAGGATAGGATAGGGCAAGGCAGGGCAGGGCAGGGCAGGGCAGGGCAGGGCAGGGCAGGGTAAGGCAGAGCGGGGCAGGGCAGGGCAGGACAGGGCAGGGCAGGACAGGGCAGGGCAGGGCAGGGCAGGGCAGGGCAGGGCAGGGCAGGGCAGGGCAGGACAGGGCAGGGCAGGACAGGACAGGGTAGGGCAGGGCAGGGCAGGGCAGGACAGGGCAGGGCAGGACAGGGCAGGGCAGGACAGGGCAGGACAGGGCAGGGCAGGGCAGGGCAGGGCAGGGCAGGGCAGGGCAGGGCAGGGCAGGACAGGGCAGGACAGGGCAGGGCAGGGCAGGGCAGGGCAGGACAGGGCAGGGCAAGGCAGGGCAGGGCAGGGCAGGGTAAGGCAGGGCAGGGCAGGGCAGGGCAGGGCAGGGCAGGGCAAGGCAGGGTAAGGAAGGGCAGGATAACATAGGGCAAGGCAGGGCAGGGCAGGGCAGGGCAGGGCAGGATAGGATAGGACAGGGCAGGGCAGGGCAGGGCAGGGCAGGACAGGGCAGGGCAGGGCAGGACAGGGCAGGACAGGGTAGGGCAGGGCAGGGCAGGGCAGGGCAGGGCAGGGCAGGGTAAGGCATGGCGGGGCAGGGCAGGGCAGGACAGGGCAGGGCAGGGCAGGACAGGGCAGGGCAGGACAGGGCAGGGCAGGGCAGGGCAGGGCAGGGCAGGGCAGGGCAGGGCAGGACAGGGCAAGGCAGGGCAGGGCAGGGCAGGGCAGGGCAGGGCAGGGCAGGGCAGGGCAGGGCAGGGCAGGGCAGGGCAGGGCAGGACAGGGCAGGGTAAGGCAGGGCAGGGAAAGGCAGGACAGGATAGAATAGGGTAGGGCAAGGCAAGGCAAGGCAAGGCAAGGCAGGGCAGGGCAGAGCAGGGCAGGGCAGGGCAGGGCAGGGCAGGGCAGGGCAGGGCAGGGCAGGGCAGGGCGGGGCAGGGTAAGGCAAACCAGGGCAGGGCAGGGCAGGGCAGGGCAGAGCAGGGCAGGGCAGGGCAGGGCAGGGCAGGGCAGGGCAGGGCAGGGCAGGGCAGGGTAAGGCAGGGCAGGGCAGGGCAGGGCAGGGCAGGGCAGGTGTCACTCACCACACTAGAGGGCTGGTCTAATTGAATCCCATCGTAGGCGCTTCTCTCACACTGCTGCTTCTGGGTTGGGAAGCAGGCATAGATTTTGGTGATGGCCGTGGTGCTGCGAGACAAAATACAAACGGACAAGGGGGTATCAGTTGTGAGTAGGGTTTAATAATAGGGTGACTATCATTGCACTGAAAGGCAACAGAAATTGGAGCCTCAATTGTAACAGTGGTTGTAATCGATCAGTTAGTCTTAAGATAGCTATACCGCACATCTTCAGAATCAAAAGTGGGCCTTAATTATCCACACAAGGGTCAAATTTCATCTTTTCTCGAAAACGGCAGATTTTTCAGAGGATAAAAAAAAAATTCACGGAATTTACGATACCATTTCAAACTTCCTGAGGAATAAGTCATATCTCTAATTTGAAATGTCTGGAAATTGGTATGAAGTGGTGTGCCCTTCCTTTATCAGTCCAGACTTTTCAAAGCCGTCAAGCAGCATTAAAAGCCCCTACACACCATTGGGAAAGGTCTAAAAAAGGTCTGGGGAGGATTATCCTAAGGGGCCTAGATCGCTGAGGCGGGAAGGCAGGAAAGATAATCCTCCAGGGAGGATAATCCTAGGGAACCTGGTAGGGCGGGGGGGGGGGGAGGACGTATGGGTGCTCACTGGGGTGTGTCAGATGGTGGTGGGGAGGCCGTGGATATACATGTAGGTGATCCATAAGTCGGCTGGGGGAAAGGGGGGGGGCTTGGTTTGGGTGACCTTGGATATAGAGGATCCGTTGGTCGGGATGGGGGGGGAGAGCCAAATATCGCTGAGATGGTAGACAATTTCTTGGCAAGTGACTTTAACAACAATTTGTCAGGTGGAAATGTGGATTTGTGCAAATGGCGTGTAGGGACTTCAGCCGAGGGGATTGCTACCGCCCGACCGCGGACGGCGTTCACTCACTTGATCTCAATCTGGAGATCTAGAATGGGCAGGTGGGGTGGCATCAGTATCTTGTAGGTGAAATTGCCGTCTTTCCTGTTTGGGAAAAAAAATAAAAAATTGACGGGGCTACAATGTCCTTTTAGGCCCAGAAATAAAAAAAAAAACAGCTTCCTCTGTGGAGGCCATCTGCTTGTTTTTCCTGATTTTGTGTGTAAAAAAAACAAAACAAAAACAATTATTTTTATTACGGGAATAAGGATTCTAAAAAAAGGTATTGTTTTTATATACTCAGTCATCACTGTGGAAATTGTCTATTCGTACGTGTTAACTTTTTTATTTAAAAACAAAACAAAAACAGGCGGCCATCTTGGAAACATAGCCTGGTCGGTTGTTTGGATTGGTCGGCCATTTTGAGAAGAGAAAAAAAAAGGAGAAAAAACAGGGCCTTTTTTTCCCCAAAAAGACAGGACGCTAAACATTTTGAGTGGAAATCAACGTTGTTTTGAATTGAATTGAATTGAAAGCTGACCTCACCACACCCAATCCCAATGGGGTCGGCAGAATCCAGTATTTGTGAGGTCGAGTTTAATTGAGTTTTAACAGAAAGGACCCGAGAAGAAGACGTGTCTGGGACAGAACACGATCCACTCTGCAGTCTGCGATACATACCCGCACGGCATCACGCAGTTAGAGTCTTTCGTGATGACCAACGTATCCACCATCAAACTGGTCACTGATAAATCTAGACCAAACGGAAAGTTGGAAGGAAAAAAAACAGAACGGCATTAAAAAAAAAAAAACGTGCGCAGATTAGACTAAAATAGGGTTCAGTAGACCGATTGCGCGACCACTGTTTACATGCCATCACGTGACTTTATAGCGGGTTGTTTTTTTTTGCATCTCAGTTGGCACAGAGCAGCGATGGAAATGTACACAGAAGAATGCGGACAATAGGATAGTCTTCTCTGCTCATTTCCGCTCCTGTTCTGCACCAAATGAGATGCAAAAATACCCACAGTAAGTCACGTGATTGCATGTAAACATTGGTCGCGCAATTGGTCTATTGCTATTTCAAGTTTTGTGACAAGCGTTTGAAAATGCAGAGTGAACATATCTGGCTTCCAGAAACTTCCAGAAATCTTCCTTTTTTTTATCAGCGACTTAATCTAAACTTTGCGATTTTTGTCAAAAGGATGTATGTTTACTGTATTTAAAAAAAATATTTCTAACAGTGATTTGCCAAATCAGTGAATTTTTGGGTGTTTCTCAATCTGAAAAAAAAACAAATTCTAAAAAAAAATCAATTATTGTTTTTTTTTTTTTAATTTTCCATGACTTTTCCACGCCTGGAGAGAAAAAAACAATTGGTATTAAAGTTGCACGGTAAAGTTAAAAAAAAAAAAATCTCCAGGGTGAGAGTTTAAAAAGCGCCGTCCGTACCTGGCGGGAGTGAGTTGGAGCGGAGGACGCCCCGTCTGAACTGCTGGTGCTGTGACTGCGACCCCTGCATCCCCAACAGCGTCTCGGAGCTGACCGTGCTGGGAGTCTCTGACACTGGGTCCATGAAAGTGGAGTATACCTCACTTACTGGACAGGGGAGAAGGGGAGGGGAGAGGAGGGGAGGGGAGGGGAGGGGAGAGGAGGCGGGGAGGGGAGGGGAGAGGAGGCGGGGAGGGGAGGGGAGAGGAGGCAGGGAGGGGAGGGGAGCAGAGCTAGTTTAGTGCTTTTGCCATTGCGGCTTTGGGAGGAAATTGTGATGGAACGGTAGAGCACCGGTGACCATTCACATCACTGGCGCCCCATAGCCATACCGTCGTGATTTAATGGTGGAGTACCGGTCACAATTCACATCACTGGTGACCATAGCCATACCATCCTAATTGAATGGTAGAGCACCGGTGACCATTCACATCACTGGCGCCCCATAGCTATACCGTCGTGATTTAATGGTGGAGTACCGGTCACAATTCACATCACTGGTGACCAGAGGCATACCCTCCTGATGGAATGGTAGAGTACCGGTGACCATTCACATCACTGGTGACCATAGCCGTACCATCGTGATTTAATGGTGGAGTACCGGTGACCATTCACATCACTGGTGACCATAGCCGTACCATCGTAATTGAATGGTAGAGCACCGGTGACCATTCACATCACTGGTGACCAGACCTATACCATCGTGATTTAATGATAGAGTACCGTTGACCATTCACATCACTGGTGACCAGACCTATACCATCGTGATTTAATGGTAGAGTACCGGTGACCATTCACATCACTGGTGACCATAGCCATACCATCCTAATTTAATGGTAGAGCACCGGTGACCATTCACATCACTGGTTTCCAATCACATCACTGGTTCCCAGACCCATAATAATAATATCTTGACGGAACGGTAGAATGCATTGCACGGTGATTCCAAAAATGTCTTTCTTTTTTTCTGTCTGGTCAGCGGTGAGAGCCAGCAGGTTTCTCGCGGGGGAACGGGGGGAGAGGGGGGGAGGGGAGAAACTCACAGGCCGTTTCCATGGCGTCCGGGGCAGGGCAGCAGTACACCGTGGGCGGACTTATGCCGCAGTCGTCGTCGCACTCTGGTGATTGTGCAGCACCCGCTCCGCTTCCTGAGGAAGGAATCAATCAAGCAGGGACATAAAGGCCGCCGCACACGAGAGCTATCTGCCGAGTTCTCTCGTGGCCGTCAGCTCAGCCCGTAGCTCACCGTGTGCGCTGAATTTTAGCTGAGATCTCTGCCTCAAGAGGCAGTGAGACCAATATCTGTCCAATGGTCGATTTCATCACACCCATCGTAACTTACGATCAGTCGCAAGACAGAAACCATACGATGAATCGCAACTAACGATAATAGGTTATCCATCGTAAGTTGAGTTACAATGCATCGTAAGGCTTTGTGAAATCCACCCCTGTTTGATCTTGGCAACCACGTGAATAGGGCGTGCGCTCTCACTGGCCAGTTGCTATGTTTTTTTTTTGGCTCAGCACGTACGGTAGCTCAAGTCGCCGCACACGATGAGTTTTCATCCACGAGAGGCGAAACAAAATCAAACAGGATAGATATTGGTCTCACGGCCTCTTGAGGCAGAAATCTCACCAAAAGTTCAGCGCACACCCCCCCTCCGCTTATGTGCGTTTTAAAATCTTGCATTTTGATGACGTCACAATTACGACATGGCATTTTGGCCCAAAATGATATCAAAGAAAAAGATGAAAAAAAATCTCACCGAGTTGGTCAAATAATGCTCAATTATGCTTAATTGAATGTGAAAATGTGAAAATTTGATGAACTTATAAATATTCAAGAGATGATGTCACAGTCGCATTGTTGAAATTTTTGAAATTTTCTCAACTTGGATACCAGTACATGGTACATACCAAGATTGAACCAAATCAAATATGTGCTTTGGGTAAAACTTGAGCTTGAAGTTTGCCCCTTTAAAGCGCTGTCACGTTACGACGTCACAATGACTTTGAGATTACGGCACAAGATTTCAGTATGGGCCCTACGCCTTTGCCAAATTTGATGAAAATAAAAAATGCGTTCAATGGCGAAAGTGGCTCTCATAAAAACCCCTGTACAAAGTCTATGGGATTGTGGCAAGAAGAAGAAGAAGAAGAAGAAGAAGAAAAAAAATAAAAAATAAAAAAGCCCCCGACACTTCTGAGGAACTAACCCCCCCCCCCCCACTTCTCGACCTGGCTTCCCACGACAGTCCTGCGTCCGGACGGAAACTGGCTCCGTGACCGTGATTCCCCTCGGAGAGACTTACGGTCGTCCTGGGCCGAGGACGGGGTGGAGAGGTCGAAGTTCATGTCGATGGGGTCTTCGTCGCCCGTCCCGTTCCCTCCGGACGGGGAGCTGGGTGACATGGAGCCGCCCGTCGAGACGCTGCGCAACGAGAAGACCCACAGGAAAGCGTTAGCACGCCTTGCAGCCAAATGCAATCACTCCGGTGCCGACCGCGATCAATAATTGATCTATTTGTCCGTCTGTCCGTTTGGTTTTGTCGATTCATAGTCAAACAAATGAAGCCAAAACAAACCAACCAACGAGGGGAGAACTGCGGACTCTTTTTTAAACAATTTTGAGGGTTTTATAAAAATGGCAAAGAAATCTCTGACTGCCTCTGACTGGCACCCTCACCCCGGCAAAAGACTAGTTGACTATTTGGGAAGGGCACCATCTAAGGGCTGGATAGCTCAGATGGTAAGAGTGCTGGTACACAAAACCGGCGGTCTCAGTTCAAATTTTCCTTTTCCTTTTCCTTTGCCTTTTCCTTTTTTTTCCAATTTGTTCCGAAATTCCAAACAAGTTTTTCATCGATTCGTATGACAATTTTGAAAAAAAATATAAAAAAAATTAGGAGGGCCTGACGTTTTCAGTTTTAGCAGGAGGTATCTCAGAAGCAGATTTTCCCGTGAAGCCAACTTTGACTGGGTCGAGACTTGAAACCGGTGCAAAGTGATATACAAAAATGTTGCAAAGTGCTTACTGACTAAAATTACCAAAAAACGTTAAAAAAAATTAAAATTTAGCGGGCCTGACGTTTCGATCCTAGCAGGACCTTTCTCAAAGGCAGCGTGACAAGGACAATACAGATGCATGTACACGAAGGAAGGGAGACGGAAGGAAGGAAGTGGTTAACAAGTGACTTGTAGTTGATGGACACCTTCCAGCAGTTCTATGAGGGGAAGATTGAGGCTCTTACCTGTCCATCTCTCCAAGTTGTAGCTTATACAGTGCCACCATGGATCCAACACTGTCGATAAAATCAAAAAAATTCAATTAGCAAAAAAAAAAGAGAGAGGTTGAGGAAGAAAGGTGGAGAAAGTGGCAGATGGGGAAGAGGAGAGGAGGTGGATGAAGAGGAGGTGGAAGGAGGTGAAGGTGGAGGAGGATGAGGAGCAGGAGGAAGAGGTGGAGGTGGAGGAAGAGAGGTGGAAGTGGAGGTTGAGGAAGAGGGAATGGAGGAAAGACGTGGAGGAAGAGGGAATGGAGGAAAGAGGTGGAGGAAGAGGAGGTGGAGGTTGAGGAAGAGGTGAAAGTGAAGGTGGAGGACGATAAGGAGCAGGAGGAAGATGTGGAGGAAGAGGTGGAGGAAGAGAGGTGGAAGTGGAGGTTGAGGAAGAGGGAATGGAAAAAAGACGTGGAGGAAGAAGGGATGGAGGAAAGAGGTGGAGGAAGAGGAGGTGGAGGTTGAGGAAGAGGTGAAAGTGAAGGTGGAGGATGATAAGGAGCAGGAGGAAGATGTGGAGGAAGAGGTGGAGGAAGAGAGGTGGAAGTGGAGGTTGAGGAAGAGGGAATGGAGGAAAGACGTGGAGGAAGAAGGGATGGAGGAAAGAGGTGGAGGAAGAGGAGGTGGAGGTTGAGGAAGAGGTGAAAGTGGAGGATGAGGAGCAGGAGGAAGAGGTGGAGGAAGAGGTGGAAGAAGAGGTGGAGGAAGAGGTGGAGGAAGAGGTGGAGGAAGAGGTGGAGGAAGAGGTGGAGGAAGAGGTGGAGGAAGAGGTGGAGGAAGAGGTGGAGGGAGAGAGGTGAAGGAGTGGGGTGGTAGTGGAGGTTGAGGAAGAGGTGAAGGTGGAGGAGGATGAGGAGCAGGAGGAAGAGGTAGAGGAAGAGGTGGAAGAAGAGGTGGAGGAAGAGAGGTGGAGGAATGAGGTGGTGGAGGAATGGGGTGGTAGTGGAGGTTGAGGAAGAGGTGAAGGTGGAGGAGGATGAGGAGCAGGAGGAAGAGGTAGAGGAAGAGGTGGAAGAAGAGGTGGAGGAAGAGAGGTGGAGGAATGAGGTGGTGGAGGAATGGGGTGGTAGTGGAGGTTGAGGAAAGAGGTGAAGGTGGAGGAGGATGGGGAGCAGGAGGTGGAGGAGAAAGCTTACTCACCAGAAGAGCATGATGAAGACGAGGATGATGATAATGATGCGCATGGCTCGCTGGGTCAGACAGGCATCCTCTTCATCGGCCTTCCACCTCCTGCCCTCTCCTTTCCCTCCGCTCCGAGGACCCTTGGAGGTCCCGCGACCCGAGCGATTGCTCCCCGAGCGACTGCGAACAAAAATAAAAAATATAAAAAATCAGAGGAAGATCGCTGAGGACGGATCTCTCTCGCAGTCGCCCTGTCCATTGTGACGCCACTTGGGATGGGAAACCAGTTGTAGTTTTATCTGAAGCGTAGGGGTCCAGGTATGGTTCCAAGCTGAATTTCGGACACAGGGATGTAAACCAAAAGATAGGCGAACAAAAATCAAACGGGACTGATATTGGTCTCACGGCCTCTTCAATCTCACCAAAAGTTCAGCGCACACGGTGAGCTACGTGCTGAGCTAACGGCCTCGAGAGAATTTTTGCTCAGCAGATAGCTCTCGTGTGCGGCGGCCTTAAGTGACCGACAGTCATTTCCTGAAAAATCACCGAAGGCCGATAAATTGTGCGACTGCGGGTGAGCGCTTACGCGAGCGAGAGATGCGACTGCGAGATTCACAGCAGGGGTGCAGGCACACACAAAAAAAAAAAAAAAAAATCCCGAAAAATCCCGAAAAAAAATACCGCCATTTCCGGAAATCCGGCAATTTCCGGAAGTCTTATATTCCTGATACCTGAAGTTGCCGGCGCTGGAGGTGGACTTGAAGCTGTCCAGTCGCTTGAGTTTGGCCAGCTTGCCGTTGATCTTCTCCAGCTCGTCCAGCCGCATCTGCAGGTTGTCCGTCAGCCGGCATAGCTCCTTGACCGCACCGATGTTCTCCATGTAGATGCGGTCCTTGTTGACCGTCAGGAAGTTTTCAATGCTGCTGCCGTCGGCCAGAACGATGTCGCCTAGGGGACGACGGGGGAGGGTGGGGTGGGGGGAGAAGAATGGGTTGGGAGGGAAAACAAGAAGCGTCAGAGAAGAGGAGAGAGTGGAGAATGGAGAGAGAGCGGGAGTGGGGAGAGAGACAGACAGAGAGGGAGAGAAAAACGGAGGAAGAGAGAGAGATAGAGTGGGGAGAGATGGAGGAGTAGAGAGAGTCAGAGAGGGAGAGAGACAGAGAGGGAGAGAACAGAGAGGGAGAGAACAGAGAGGGAGAGAACAGAGAGGGAGAGAACAGAGAGGGAGTGAGAAACAGAGGAGTAGAGACAGACAGAGGGAGAGAGAGACAGAAAGGGAGAGAGAAACAGAGGAGTAGAAAGACATAGAGAGGGAGAGAGACAGAGAGGGAGAGAGAAACAGAGGAGTAGAGAGACATAGAGAGGGAGAGAGAGACAGAGGACTAGAGAGACAGAAAGGGAGAGAAACAGAGGAGTAGAGAGACATAGAGAGGGAGAGAGACAGAGAGGGAGAGAGAAACAGAGGAGTAGAGAGACATAGAGAGGGAGAGAGAGACAGAGGACTAGAGAGAGACAGAGAGGGAGAGAGAGACAGAGGAGTAGAGAGAAACAGAGGGAGAGAGACAGAGAGGGAGAGAAACAGAGGGAGAGAGACAGAGGAGTAGAGAGAGACAGAGAGGGAGAGACAGAAAGGAAGAGAGACACAGAGGAGTAGAGAGAAACATAGGGAGAGAGACAGAGAGGGAGAGAGACAGAGAGGAAGAGAGAGAGAAAAAGAGACAGAGAGAGAAAGAAAGGGTGAGAAAGAAAGGTAGAGAGTGGCAGAGAGAGAAAAAAAAAATGAGAGGAGAGAGGAGAGAGAGAATGGAGAGAGCCAGACAGAAAGAGAGAAAGAACAAGAGGGAAGAGAGAAAAAGATAGACAGAGGGAGAGAGAGAAAGAGGGAGATAGAGAAAGAGAGAGAGAAAAAAAGAGAGATAGAGGGAGACGGAGAGAGAAAAAAGGGAAAGAGAGAAAGAAAGGGAGAAAGACAGCAGGAGAGAGTAAAAGAGAAAGGGGAGAGGAAAGAGGAGAGAGACAGAGAGCCAGAATGAGAGTGACCAGCATCCCGTCTCCGGAGTCAAGTAGAGGGGAGTGAGGAGAAGGCGCGAGGAGGTGGGGGAAGGGGGGGGGGGAAGTCGGGGCTCCTCACCCGTCTCAGTGACGGCATCAGGGATGACGTCTTGGACCTCCTGGGCAATGATTCCCGTCTCCAGCTGGTCGCACTCGGGCAGACCGGCCTCCTCGGCAAACTCTGGGATGTAGTTGTAGCGGACGATGCGCACCTTGCCGATGTTCTTCAGCTGCTCTCTCGGGTCCAGCTGCCGTGAAGGGTGGGGGGGGAGGACGCAGACAGACGGACCAAGCAATCAGACGTTAGCCCGGCCGCTTGGCAAACCATTGGCTGCGGCCACCGTCGTTAGGAGGCCCTTCTAATCTTCGATCTCAGACGGGCTCCCTTTGAGCCGTGACGTCACTGGCCCACCTCAGCACGTTGCCGCAACGTTCTCGGCTGCTCGGTGTGCTCAGATGAGTCAGTGAACCAAGCACGTGAAGGGAGCCCTTCATGTGAATGTTGTTTATGATTTTCCGGGAACAAACAGTTTGCTTTGGATTGTATAAAGTCAATCGATACACCCTTATTACGGGGGAACAACTGTAGCATTTCTTCCCCTATGTAGCATTTCTTCCCCTTTGTCATGTAGCCACAAAAAAAAAAATATAATAAATTCGCAGCATAATTAGGCCGTGTCCGCAACGGGCGTCTAGAGCTAGGTCTAGGTCTTCCCCCCTTATTTGAAATACGCGGAGATGGGAAGACAATAGCCCTAGCCGTTAGCTCTGGAAAGCCCGTTTCGGACACGGCCTTAACACCGGCTGAGATGGATATGATACGATTTCTGCGTCGGGGAGAATGCACTTCAACGAGGGGGGGTTTTGTCCCACTCCGCGTTCTACCGTCGCAAACCGTCGAGTCTTATCCAATCCCGAGTGTCCTTTTCTCTCCGCTCATTACCTCCTCGATGTTCTCCTTGGCACGGCAATCCGATGGCTGGGTGACGTGGCCGGTCAGCCGGATGTTGCCGTAGACGACCAGCGCCTCGTCCGGTCTGTCCGTGTTAATTCCCATCCGTCCCTGGGCACAAGACAGACGACGCGGTCAGAGTAACAGACGTGAAGCAAGCCATTTTTGGGAAACACGACAAAAATCGGTGCTCCAACTACAATCGAGCTGCGTCAGGAATGGGGAAGAATCAATCGATTGCCATTCTTGGCCTTCGCACATAATTTTTTGCAGAGACCGAATCGGTGTGGCCAGCAGTGGGGTCTTTGGACTTACCACATGGTAGATGGAATCCTGCGTCTGCCCCTTCTGCCACATGACATCCACGTCGTTCTCAAACTGGCCTGGATTGGAAGCCTGCGGGAAGGAATGGAGACAGACAGGAACTTCAGAACTATGCGGTATGAGGGAACGGAGGAAGGGAGGAACGGAGGAAGGGAGGAATGGAGGAAGGAAGGTAGGGACGGAGGAATGAAGGAAGGAACGGAGGAACGGAGGAACGAAGGAAGGAAGGGACGGAGGAACGAAGGAAGGAAGGAAGGGACGGAGGGACGGAGGAACGGAGGAACGAAGGAAGGAAGGAAGGAATGGAGGAACGGAGGAATGAAGGAAGGAACGGAGGAACGGAGGAACGAAGGAAGGAAGGAATGAAGGAATGAAGGAACGGAGGAACGGAGGAATGAAGGAAGGAAGGAACGGAGGAACGGAGGAATAAAGGAATGGAGGAACGGAGGAATGAAGGAAGGAAGGAAGGAAGGAATGAAGGAATGGAGGAACGGAGGAACGGAGGAATGAAGGAAGGAAGGAATGGAGGAACAGAGGAATGAAGGAAGGAAGGAATGGAGGAACGGAGGAATGAAGGAATAAAGGAATGGAGGAACGGAGGAACAGAGGAACAAAGGAAGGATCAGAATGAAGGATCAGAACAGTTTCCAGACAGAAGCGCCCCCACCCTCCCTTCTCACCCGGACGATAATCCTCTCGGAGACGTGAGCAGCCAGCATGTAGTTCTGGTCCCCGCAGTGGGCATGAACGGCCACCACCAGCATGAAGAACCGCTGGTCCGGGTTGGGCTTGCCCTTCTTGCGCATGTTGTTGGACGTGGTCTCGCTGTAGTGCAGCCTGCCGATGGTCACCTTGGTGACCTGGTCTGGCTGCATGTCAATCCTGGGGGGCAAAGGTCACACGGGGCTCACGGGGTGACTTTCGGAATCTCACGGCCAAACTTCCACTTGAAAAGTTGAACGATTACGTTGCTATAAAGGTATATATGAATGAGCCTCTCTCCCCTCTCCCTCTCTCCAGCTCTCTCTCTCACTCTCATCTCTCCCCCCTCTCTCTCCCCTCTCCCTCTCTCTCTCCCCCTCTCTCTCCCCTCTCCCTCTTCCCCCCCCCCCCTCTCTCTCTCATCTCTCCCCCTCTCTCTCCCCTCTCCCTCTTTCCCCCTCTCCCCCTCTCTCTCTCCCTCTCTCTTTCACCTCTCCCTCTCTCTCTCCCCTCTGTCCCCCTCCGTCTCCCCTCTCCCCCTCTCTCTCCCCTCCTTCTCTTACCTCTCCCCATCTCCCCCTCTCTCTCCCCCTCTCCCTCTCTCTCTCTCTCCCCTTCACCCACTCTTATACTCTTCCCCTCTCCCTCTCTCTCCCCTCTCCCCTTCTCCCACTCTCCCCCTCTCCCTCTCTCTCCCCTCTCCCCTTCTCCCACTCTTCTACTCTCCCTCTCTCTCCCCTTCTTCCACTCTTCTACTCCCCCCACACTACGGGGTACCTACCTGACAGGCTGGAATGGCCGCTTGCTGCGGTTGGCCTGCGACTGCTCCACGCGGATGTAGGAGTTGAGCGCCTCCACCTTGATGCCGTGCAGGTGGATCTGGTAGCTGTCGACCACCTTCAGGCCGTCGTCTGTCTTGACGTACTTGGCCGAGCCCGCAGCGCCAATGTGGCAGGTCACCTGTGGAGGAGGAGAGGGAGGGGGAGAGGGAGACAAGTGGACGGCCATCAGGTCTGATTTACTGTCTTGGCATTGGAGCAAACAGCCAGAGCCTGAAGAGGACGTCTGGCTTTGGTGGACCATTTCATCTGGGAGATGGAGCCAGAGCCAGAGACACAGCCAGAGCCAGAGCCAGAGACACAACCAGAGCCAGAGACACAGCAAGAGCCAGAAACACAGCCAGAGCCAGAGCCAGAGACACAACAAGAGCCAGAAACACAGCCAGAGCCAGAGCCACAGCCAGAGCCAGAGCCAGAAACACAGCCAGAGCCAGAGCCAGAGACACAGCCAGAGCCAGAAACACAGCCAGAGCAAGAAACACAGCCAGAGTCAGAGACACAGCCAGAGCCATAGACACAGCCAGAGCCAGAGCCAAAGACACAGCCAGAGCCAGAGACACAGCCAGAGCCAGAACCAGAGCCAGAGCCAGAGCCAGATACACAGCCAGAGCCAGAGACACAGCCAGAGCCAGAGACACAGCCAGAGCCAGAGACACAGCCAGAGCCAGAGACACGGCCAGAGCCAGAGACACAGCCAGAGCCAGAGACACGGCCAGAGCCAGAGACACGGCCAGAGCCAGAGACACAGCCAGAGCCAGAGACACGGCCAGAGCCAGAGACACGGCCAGAGCCAGAGACACAGCCAGAGCCAGAGCCAGAGACACGGCCAGAGCCAGAGCCAGAGACACAGCCAGAGCCAGAGACACAGCCAGAGCCAGAGACACAGCCAGAGCCAGAGACACGGCCAGAGCCAGGGCCAGGGCCAGAGCCCAATGCTTAGCCATCAGTCCAAGCCCTCGTCAAGGGATGAAGAGGACTTCTGGCTCAAGTGTCCCATTTCATGGTGGAGCCAGAGCCAGAGCCACAGCCAGACCCAGAGCCAGAGCCAGAGCCACAGCAAGAGCCACAGCCAGAGCCACAGCCAGAGCATTAGCCATCAGTCCAAGCTGCCACCCACCTGGAAGTGGTTCTTCTTCTGGCAGACAAAGGCATCGTCCACCGCAGAAAAGTTGAACCCTTTGTCCGCTTCCACCCGGTACGTCAGAGGAGGTCTGCTTAGAGAAATAAAACCAAACAAAAAGAGGAGGAAAAGTCAGAGAAATCACCCAAAGTGACGTTCTCACTCGGTCTCTCCTTCATTGGTTTGAAAAGTCAAAAAGACTGTGGGCTCTTACAGTTCTTGGCAGGTTGCATCCAGCAGGGTGTACCACTTGTTGTTCTGGTACGGCAGCCATTTGATGAACTGGTAGGGTGTGTCCGTGTAAGCCATGCCGTCCCCTCCTGAATACTCATACTCCGGGTCGATGAACATCGCTGAAGGAATAGTTGGAGGGGAGGAAGAGGAAGAGCAGAGGGAGGGGGAGGGGGAGGGGGGGGGAGGAGGAGGAGGAGGATGAGGAGGAGGAGGAGGCAGATGAGAAGGAGGAGGAGGAGAAAGAAGAGGAGGAGGCGGCAGATGAGAAGGAGGAGGAGAAAGAAGAGGCGGATGAGGAGGCGGATGAGGAGGAAGAAGAGGAGGTGAACGAGGCGAAGGAAGAGGAGGAGGTGGAGGAGGGGAGGGGAGGAGGAGGAGGAGGAGAGGAGGTGGAATGATAGGAGGTGGAGGAGGAAGAGGAGAAAGAGGTAGGGGTGCAGGTGGAAGAGGAGGTGAAAAGACAGGAGAGGGAGTGGGAGGAGGAATATTCACAAGCATAAAGCATCAGTACTCATTTAGCGTGTATGATCAAGAGGTCTGGCTGCCTATGCCAGTAAGCAAAGACGTTATTTCATTTTATCTACAAAAATCATCTATAAGATATATGTCGCTGTGGAAAGCTCTGCTACGAAAAAAAAATGCAGAGATTTGTACGACACTCAATGTTCACAATTACCATATTAGATTTGTGCAGTTTATCGTCAATCAGATTAATTTTTCCAATCAATGATTGATTTGGAGGGCAATCGATCCATTTCCTTACCATTGTCAACGCCAAGGTCCACTTCACTTGTCTCGGTGCCTGTGTAGCAAGAGAAGAGAAATCGGCAGCGCAATCAGGCAAAGCACAAAGTATGATATATTATGTCCAGTAGGGCAAAGGCCCATTGAAGTACATTGAATTATACTCTCAATGACCAATAACCAATTTATCAATGTTGCATGCATGCCTCCTAAACACGCCTCTGAGAAATGAGAATCTAAAAGTAGCATTTCATGGGAGAGCTCGCTGTCGAGACAGGTGGGGATTTCCTAGCAACGGGAGGGGTTGCCAAGCAATGGGAAGGGGTTGCCAAGCAATGGGGAGAGGTTGCCAAGCAATGGGGAGAGGTTGCCAAGCAATGGGAAGGGGTTGCCAAGCAATGGGGAGGGGTTGCCTAGCAATGGGAAGGGGTTGCCTAGCAATGGGGAAGGGTTGCCTAGCAATTGGGAAGGGTTGCCTAGCAATGGGAAGGGGGTTTCCTAGCAATGGGAAGGTGTTGCCTAGCAATGGGAAGGGGTTGCCTAGCAACGGGAAGGGGTTGCCAAGCAATGGGGAGGGGTTGCCTAGCAATGGGGAGAGGTTTCCTAGCAATGGGAAGGTGTTGCCTAGCAATGGGGAGAGGTTGCCAAGCAATGGGGAGAGGTTTCCTAGCAATGGGAAGGTGTTGCCTAGCAATGGGAAGGGGTTGCCTAGCAAAGGGAAGGGGGTTGCCTAGCAAAGGGAAGGGGGTTGCCTAGAAATGGGGAGGGGTTGCCTAGCAATGGGGAGAGGTTTCCTAGCAACGGGAAGGGGTTGCCTAGCAATGGGAAGGGGGTTGCCTAGCAAAGGGAAGGGGGTTGCCTAGAAATGGGAAGGTAATGCCTAGCAATGGGAAGGGTTGCCTAGCAACGGGAAGGGGTTGCCTAGCAATGGGAAGGGGTTCCCTAGCAATTGGGAGGGGTTGCCTGGCAATGGGGAAGGGTTGCCTAGCAATGGGAAGGGGTTGCCTAGCAATGGGAAGGGGTTGCCTAGCAATGGGAAGGTGTTGCCTTGTAATGGGAAGGGGTTGGGGGTTGCCTAGCAACATGAAGGGGTTGCCTAGCAACGGGAAGGGGTTGCCTGGCAATGGGAGGCCTCACCTGGCTCCTGTTTGATCTGAATCTGTAGAGGCGTATCCGTGTTACGGCGGATGCTGTTCTCAGGCGTCAGCGAATGTTTGCGTTTCTTGGCCTGATGGGTCAGTATGCTGCAGAAGACAAAGAGACAATCATAAAAAATAGATAAAATAGGGCCGACATATTAAAACAAGGAATTCGCCGGAACATAAATTTGGTCCATAACGTCACGGGTGATGCCGAAAAAGTTTGACTTACCTCTCCTGTCTTTGCAGTTCTCTCTGCATCAGGCCGCCGCCCTGCTGGTCAGGGGCGGGGCCAAGCGGCGGCCCCTGCATCAGGCCCCCCTCAGCGACCACGCCCTGTGCCACGCCCGGCGCCCCGCCCGTCGTCATCCCCGCGGCGGCTGATGTGACCACGCCCGGGGTCACGCCCAGGACCACGCCCGAGGCCATGCTGGCCGGCACACCCGGGACCACGCCCGAGACCACGCCCGGGACCACACCTGGGACCACGCCCGAGACCACGCCCGGGGCCATGCTTGCTGACACACTCGGGGCCGCGCCTGCATGCAGGCCCGCAGCGACGCCCTCCGTCCCGACGCCCGGTGCCCGCTGTAGTACCGGGGAGACCTGCACCACCATGGCCTCGGCCCCCGGCTGCTGCTGCTGCTGCTGCTGCTGCAGCAAGCCCGGGGGCAACTCCACGGCGGGGAAGGGGGCCAGCTCCAGCATGGGCGCCCCGCTGTTCAGGTAGTCGCTCAGCTGGGCCAGCTGGTCCTGCATGGCGGCCGAGTCCAAGGCCAGCGGGCCCGTCGCTGACTGCTGCAGGAGAGCCGCCGGGTCCTCCCTCTGTCGCTGCTGCAACTGCTGCTGCTGCTGCTGGTGTTGGTGCACCGGCGAGTGGGTGACCAAGGAGTTAGGGTGGCAGACGCCGGGGGAGCTCATGCGGCCCGTCGCCTTGGCATCACCCGGGGAGTATGGCTCCGATCCCGAGTCCGGCGGCGAATCCGGCAAGTGGCTGTCCGCGAAAAAAACAAGAAAAAAAAAACAATGACTGAATTGGACTGACTTTTAAATCACTATACCTTCCCTTTGATCTCACCCTACTAGCTGTTCCTCTTTGTGCTCTGTCGTCCGTGTCCTATTCACTCTCTACTCCCTTCCTTCTTGTACATTAACTGTTTTGTGCTTTTGTCCGCGCCTTTGAGTCATCAAATGTCCAAAGGAAATGCTCTGAGTCGATATTTGCATGCGCTTCCGCGGATTTGGACCGCTCCTGTGGACATCATAATTAACTTTGGCGGTCAAGTGGCGTCAAGTGGGAAATCCTCTACAGGTTGAAATAATAGTCTGCGGTGGTAACCTACCCAAGTGGTAGCCCGCTGTACTGCCGGTCATCGTAGATGATCTGGGACTTGCGGGAGGCAGGGGCCTGGTCAGCGACGGACACTGGCCGGCTGCTGGCCAGCGACTGGCCGGCCGCTATCTGTCCGGCAGCCTGGAGGGTGGGCGTGGCCAGGCCCGGCCCCACAGGGCCACCATCCTGGTGCCCCTGTGGGATGCTGCCAACAAACAAACAAACAAAGATCTGAGGGAAAAGATCTGTTTACCGTCTTATGCCGTTTACAAAATGAAGGCTTAAAGCCGCGTTTCCACTGGACTCATGTTGGTCAAAGTAACCGAGACGATGGTTACTTTTCCCATTTTTAAGTCCGGCGGAAACCTAGTTAAACTTCCACTCAATTACTTTAACCTAGCCGAATGGTTACTTTTACCGGCCAACCTCTGCCCAGTTAAAGTGACCAGGTAAGTTTAACCGAGCCAATTAGTCCAGTGGAAACGCACCGCACTCGGTAAAACGCGACTCAGCGTACAAGCACTGTGCGCACAATGATTTTTGCCAGCTCGGTTACTTTAACCATCGGTTAACCGGTTAAATTGACCGACTAAAAAGTCCAAGTGGGAACGACGGTCAAATTTGACCATTGGAAATTTAACCATTGTCTCGGTTAAATTTTAGTCCAGTGGAAAAGCCGCTTTAGGCTTCGGTTATAATTTTCTTACACGTCACAATGTCGCAGGTATCTAGAAACAAGCGTTTGGCCCAAGTTTCTTACGAATACTCAATACTTATCAAGCCAACAAACCTACAAATTCGGCGACAAACCACAACCTGGATTTTGAGGTTTCGCCCAAAACGTTGAGTTACCGGTTCTTTTCAGTTAGCCACACTCCATCTCATGGGAGATGATGTACATGGTGTCACTGCAAACCTTCCACTATGAACTTCCATCATGCAAACCTTCCTTTTTATTTTTTTAAATCTATTCCCCCCCCCCAAAAAAAAAAAACACAACCTTTCAGATTCAGTAATACTCACAAGTCTTGCTCTTCGGCGGTTATAAATTGTTCCAGTTGGTCGATGTCTAATTCCTCAGGAGACTCAATGGCTGTAGAAGGGACGGGTATTTTCGTAAAAGGAAAGAAAATGGGTACAAATACCGGAGAAGAGTTAGCCTAAAATTACTAAGACAAAGGCCATCCAAAACATTTATAAAGAATGACTTTGTAAACATGGAAATTTCTTGTTCAATTTAGCATGAGATATTCATCACTCAGTAAGCAGACTTAAGATTCATACAAAAATGTGACCCGGCACAGCGACATGAGGAATATCCCACCAAAACACTTTTCCAGTAAACAACGCCTGAAGTCAAAGTATCTTCTCAATTCGATTAAAAATCTTCTTATTTTTTATTTTTTTTTGCATTTTCGGAAAGTTAATGTATTGGAGGATGTTTTGTCCAAAGGATTTTTCCGAAATCCGTCTCTAAATGTTGAAAAAAAACGAGGATTTCGGGGGAGTGTTTGAGTACTGTTTTCATGAAAATGTAAAGTTCCTGCCTTTTTGAATGGCCTCATCCTCATAATGCTGTGCCGGGTCACAAATGTTGGAAAGCCTCCAACGACCAAAACCACACACAGAGCTCTGTAAAAGCGTTTACTCAAAAAGTCAAAAAGTACACAGGATACACTATTCGGGAAATCGGTTTTTCGATAGCCTGGGAAAGAGGCACCTGACCACATGACGTAGCATTACACAATGGTCATGCCAGTCCTATCAACACATACAAGGCTACATGAATGCCCTGCCATGCCTGCCGGCAGTAAGTTAAATCGGTTCAGCAAGATTTGAGTTTTAATACCTACACCGTAAGCGTAAACGGGTGGGACAACAACAACAAAAACCTAAATCCACAGCAGACCACCTAGACTGTTATGTAGACAAAAGCCATTGTCGGACACAACCACTTGTCAAAAAAGGGAATATTGTCATTATCAATTAATTAATAGATAAATTCAGTTTAAAAATTTTTTAAAATGTCCCCCAGAAATTATGATGTAACAGGCATGCAACTCTTGAATTGTAAAAAAAGAGGAAAATGTCCGAATGAAACTGCGAGCGCGAAGCACGAAGCCCTTACGGTGTGTGGTTTGGGGCCTGCTTAAGGGCCCGGGAAAATTTTGGATTCTAGATGCTCTGTGGTGCATTCTGAGTAGTTTGTGACAAGTTCAACTTATGACTTTGATTTAAAAAAAAAAAATGGCCGAATTAAATAAAACGCGGAAATCCGCGGATCCGCGGACAAGTTGTATGCCTGATATAAATGTTTGTATGGACTGTTTACTACTAGTGTCAGTGTCAGTTCACAGCGTTGTACAAAGCATGTACATGTACACTCCACTATTCCTACATACATGCCTGTCACAAAATCATGATTTGGGGGAAAAAAGGTGCCTAATTTTTTTCGGGAAGTGGTTGTCCCAGGCAATATGGGATATTGTCGACCCCATCCAGTTTCACAGTATAAGTTAGTATTAAACTTTAGCTTCTATGAAAACAAAAACAGACTTTCATGAATAATTATACACCCCATAATGGCAGTAGTACTGCCTACCGGTACATCAACAAGTTGACATAGTTTAGTTACTCATATTTTTCATAGCTTTTCCGAAAACATTTCTAGATAATTATTTACTACTCGTGTGAGGGGTAGGCCTACTCCTAAGTCCTAGGCCTTAGTTACGTTACGGTAACCGTAAGTCGTAACCTCATCAGGATGAGGGTTACGGTTACCGCAACTAGCCTAGGCCTACGTTTGAAAACAAAAGCGCAGTGGCAGTCGTCCATGTGGTTCCCTGACCAAGCCTCGCCCTTAAGGTTTTTGTTAACTAACCTACCGGGCTAGTAAATTGAGTTTTTTTACTAGCCCGTAGCAAGTTTTACTAGCCCTGTCAAATTAATATTGAATTTAAAAGAAGGTTATCAGGTCAAGTAAAACGAATTATTAGTTTCTACTTTCTTATTCCCGCCTGCATAATTTTTTTCCACCACACCGCTGTCTACTTTTTACAAGTCCGCCGGGCTAGCAAAGTGGGCCATTTTACTAGCCCGCAGCTGTTTTTACTAGACAATGACCGCCGGGCTAGTGCTAAGGTCGAGCCCTGCTGACGTACTCAGTGATATTTGTCCGGATGTTTAGCTCTTGGAACCAGACTATCAACAAATAGTCTGGTTCAACCAGCCTGTGATACTGTTTCAAGTGAGGAAAACACACGGACGACTGCCACTTATTCCTTCATTGTATTACTAGTAGTAGTACTGAGTAGTAGTAGTTGAATATTATCCACTGCGTTTTAAAAACGCAGTGGCTGTTGTTACTGCAGTCGTCCGTGTGGTTCCCTGACTAGTGACTGTGGTTCCCTGACTTGAATTTCGTCAGCATTGCAGGCTGGCTGAACCTGTCTATTAGCTGATAGTCTGGTTCAAAGAGCTAAACATCCTGACAAATACTGTGAAGTCAGGGAACCACACAGACGACTGCCGTAACAACAGCCACTGCGTTTTAAAAAGGGGGAGGCAGGGATGCAGGACTAAAAACTCAGCTGAAGCCCAAAGAAAGTAAGATAAAGATTAGGAGTAATTCAGTTATTATTTCACTGTCGGGCGCATAGGTTTCTCCGGTACTTTAGAACTTAGAAGGCAATGGTACTTGGTAGTTTAGTTAGCACAACTCAGTATGTACTCAATACTGTGCACAGTGACACAGTCTAACTCCCAACATAAACACGGTAAACATGAGGTTGAAAACTCCACGAATCGCTAAATAACATTGCCTTTTCCGCATCCCGATGGCCCAGATGAACATAGAATACACTCCAAACAGTCGTTCGGGAGGGGTCACGGGGGTGTCTGGTCAAGAAATCTCCGTCCATTTGCACGGATACACGGAACAAATTGGAAGTTTGAGTTTGAGTTTGACTGAACTTGACACCAAGTGCTGTCTTCTCTTGTTCACGTCTGTGCGAAGAAAAAAAAACAGCACAACAAAACTTCACGACCAGCCACTAAACCGGGCCAAAAGAACTCACCGAAAAACTGCTGAAGTGCTTCATTTTCGTCTAGGACATCCATGGGTATGAGCTACCACAATTCGGGGGCCGATTGACTTCAGTTAGAGCCGGGAAAGTTCGACTGCAAATTCATGATGTTCGGTCAACGACATAACACTCAGTCGGCCATTTTGGATTTCTTTTCTCGGAACACTGCAGGGAGGTGGGTCGCTAGATTTTGACGACTGTTACATGCCCGTTACAAAAACAAACTCATTTAATGGTTTCAATCTTAAGTTAAGTACGACGATAAGCAAAGATGCGGCTATTTCTAAATCTCTGGGTCAATCATCACAGCGGGAAATCAGTTCAGCAGACGTCCATCCGCCAATGATTCAACCACCCTCTTAAACAGCTTTATGAAACAGCCGTCGGTCAACCAGTCAGGAACTATGACGTCACCCGTTTTGCCGTCACTGTCACAGGCTGGCGCGATAATTTCGGTTCCTATGTAAGTCCCCCCATGGCTTGGTCCCGGAAACCACGCATTATCCAAAGGGGCGTAGTAAGTTTTCTCGGCACGACGGTTTCGCCGTGCAAGAAATCCGAGTCGGAAAAGGTCCTGACGAAAATGTTCGTCCGTATCTTCGCAGAAAGTTCCCAGCTCAGTCAGACAATCAAGCACCCAACTTCATAATGCGATTGCTCAATATAATACTCACCCATGGTCGAGCACCCAAAACTGCGCGAATCGAACCGAGACGCCATAATTATGGTATATCTATGGATCTTCAACCACAACTGAAAAAGATGAGAAAACCCTGGATCGACTTGTGACGCGCAGTCCCGAAACCAACTCGATCGTCATCAGTACCGCTTAATCAACACCGTCATCTCAAGCGGTTCGTCTTAACATAAAGGCATTTGTCCTCTGTTATAAAAAACCAAATACTGTACCGCCAAAACTGAGAGAGCATTCAATTGAGGCTGCATGTCGCCTAGGTTCGTTGCTCCTCGCGAAGAAAGCTCGCCCATGTTGCTTATTCGTTCCTGTCTATCGATATGCGACGCCCACGTACAGGGCAACTGGAGTGCTTTCAATACCGGCAGCTGATCTGACGTTTGTTTTTTTTTTCAATTTATTTTTTTGAACACGAGTCAGACAGAGGACTCAGTGGAAGCGCTTGAAAATAATTGTCGCGGACACGAACGTGGGCGGAAAGATCGAGGCTGGTGTACTAGCTGGTAGTGCGTTTCTTTAGAGGGGAGATGTACTTACAAAGACTCGAGTATATACAATTGTGTACCGCCAACAACACCAATTGACGGACGAACAAACCAACAAAACCAGCAATTCGACAAACAGACATACCCGAAATTTACAGACAGACAAGTACACCTATATATACCCATAACACACCAACAAACAGACAACCAAATAACCTCACCCAATACCCCAACACACCGCCAAAAAGACAAACAAAAGTTAGCCTATACCGTAACAAACAAACTCCCCGATACCTCAATACAACAATTAATACCAACAAACAGCCGAACAAAATGTAAGCTCATACCAACAAACAAACAACCCAATGCCCAACACACGGACATAAAGACGAACAAAAGTTAATGTAGGACTATCCCAACAAACAAACAAACAAACACCCCATTGCAATACCCAACACACCAATAAACAGACGAACAAACAAACGTACCAATTGTCATTGCCCCAATACACCTACAGACAGACAAAACAAGCATAGAGTACACCCAAACCCGCCAAATGAACAAAATTAATGCTTCCGACAAAAAGACAGAGAATGACGAACACTCCTCCTAAAAAAAGGGAAGAAAATCCAAAACATTGAGAGCGAGGTTGACTTTTAATACGACAGACGTACCTTGTTATATCGATGGTATAGCTGAAACCCGGACGTGTTGTGTTGCAATGGGTTGTTGCATATTAGCGTAAAGGCCCGCTATTGGTTGCATTTTGGTCTACGCGTGATGAATTATTCATGATAATCATTCCACTTACCCACTCAGATCTTGACATGTTAGGTGTACATGTACATACATGTACATGTGTACAGTACATACACAGTATACATTTGTGACCCGGCACATCATTATGAAGAAATAACCCCCACTTTTGAGATTTTGAGATTTTCTAATGATGTGAAAGAGTTTACCATTGGGTTTCAAATGATATCAAAGTTTCCTCCAATACATTAACTTTCCGATAGAAAAGAAAAAGATTTTTAATCGAATTGAGAAGATACTTTGACTTTAGGCATTGTTTACTCAAAAAGTGTTTTGGTGGGATAATCCTCATGTCGCTGTGCCGGGTCACAATCATGTGTGTGTATGCCTACATAACGTACCGTACCGGTAACTAGCGTATACTGTACTGCACCGCAAGCGTGTACTACACCACATTGACTTCAACGCTGTTTTTTTCTCGAAAAGTGTTTTCCGTTACACGGCTTCGCCTCGGCGTCTTTCTCGCGCTGTAACTTTATAAATCTTTACCGCACGGAGATAATTTTGATATCATTTGAAAGCTATATATTGATATACTCTTTCACATCATTAGAAAACATCAAAATCTCAAAAGTGGGAGTTATTCCCCATAATGCTGTGCCGGGTCACAATTTGTACTATATTATTTTATAGATGATCCGTGTGCAACATTTTCATGAATAATTCACCATGTCCGGATAAAATGCAACCAATAGCGCGCGTTTATGTTAATGGTGGCCTTTCCCATCCTGGGAAAGAAACAATACGCGGGCGTGGACAGGGTGAGTTGTCTCACGCTGTCGTGTCCTTCCCAGAGCCGCCATAGCTGGGGGGCACCCCACGACAACTCTGTGTGTGTCTATCAGGTGACTGATGCAAGTTGGTATGTTCCACTGGACTTATTTTGGTTAAAGTAACCGAGACGATGGTTACTTTGACCAAAATAAGTCCAGTGGAAACGACCCAAGTTTAATTTCTCTCGGTTACTTTAACCGAGTCCAATGGTTACTTTTACCGAGCAACCTCTGCCCAGTAAAAGTGACCAGGTAAGTTTAACCGAGCCGATTAGTCCAGTGGAAACGCACCACTCGGTTAAATGCGACTCGGTAAAAAACCACATCCGGCCTATGACGTAACACGTACATGCACTGTGCACAGCGTCTGCTTCATGTTGCGCGCCTAAAATGTACACACGTACATTGTGTATCCGGCTGACACTTGACCTTCATGAGCCGTTATATTGCCAGCTCGGTTACTTTAACCATCGTCTTGGTTAAATTTGACTGACTCAAAAGTCCAAGTGGGAACGACGGTCAAATTTGACCATTAGAAATTTAACCATCGTCTCGGTTAAATTTTAGTCCAGTGGAAACGCAGCTTAATAAGAGTCCCCCGGACATGGCCGCGTCCACGTTCACGAGGTCAAATTGGTCTATACATTTTGCAGTCCGACGAGGTCAATAGTTAATAGATTTCATTAACTTTAACTGATATACAAAAATGTTGCAAACTGCTTACTGACTAAAATTACCAAAATGCAAATCTCAAAATTTAGTGGGCCTGACGTTTCGAAGGCAGAGTGACAAGGACAAAACTATGGTGGCGCAGAAGGGACATCGCAAATTGCAAATATCTGCAAAGATTTTTGCAATTCGCACGAAAACTCAAAAGTGGGGGTTATTCCTCATTATGCTGTGCCAGGTCACATATGTGACCCGGCTCAACGACATGAGGAATATCCCACCAAAATACTTTTTAAGTAAACAACGCCTGAAGTAAGAATATCTTCAGAATTCGATTAGAAATCAATTTTCTTTTGTTTGTATTTTCGGAAATTTTAAGTTTTAGAGGATATTATATTTTGATATCATTTAAAAGGTAATGGTATACTCTTTCACGTCATTAGAAAATCTCAAAATCTCAAAAGTGGGGGTTATTTCTCATTATGCTGTGCCGGGTCACATAATGTTCTAATTCGTACCCGGTCCCTCAACCGAACATAATTTATTTAAATTTCTACGCCTCATCATGCCTCGCCCGCTGTCCGCGTCAGAGGACAATCGGCCAAAATGTAAGCTCATACCAACAAACAAACAACCCAATGCCCAACACACGGACATAAAGACGAACAAAAGTTAATGTAGGCCTATCCCAACAAACAAACAAACAAACAAACAAACACCCCATTGCAATATCCATCACACCAATAAACAGACGAACAAACAAACGTACCAATTGTCATTGCCCCAATACACCTACAGACAGACAAAACAAGCATAGAGTACACCCAAACCCGCCAAATGAACAAAATTAATGCTTCCGACAAAAAGACAGAGAATGACGAACACTCCTCCTAAAAAAAGGGAAGAAAATCCAAAACATTGAGAGCGAGGTTGACTTTTAATACGACAGACGTACCTTGTTATATCGATGGTATAGCTGAAACCCGGACGTGTTGTGTTGCAATGGGTTGTTGCATATTAGCGTAAAGGCCCGCTATTGGTTGCTTTTGGTCTACGCGTGATGAATTATTCATGATAATCATTCCACTTACCCACTCAGATCTTGACATGTTAGGTGTACATGTACATGTACATGTGTGTACAGTACATACACAGTATACATGCATGTGTGACCCGGCACATCATTATGAAGAAATAACCCCCACTTTTGAGATTTTGAGATTTTCTAACGATGTGAAAGAGTGTACCATTAGGTTTCAAATGATATCAAAGTTTCCTCCAATACATTAACTTTCCGAAAAAAATAAAATTGATTTTTAATCGAATTGAGAAGATACTTTGACTTTAGGTATTGTTTACTCAAAAAGTGTTTTGGTGGGATATTCCTCATGTCGCTGTGCCGGGTGACATGTGTGTGTATGCCTACATAACGTACCGGTAACTAGTGTATACTGTACTGCACCACAAGCATTATATTGATATACTCTTTCACATCATTAGAAAATATCAAAATCTCAAAAGTGGGGGTTATTCCCCATAATTCTGTGCCGGGTCACAATTTGTACTATATTATTAAATAGATGATCCGTGATCGCACGAAATCTCAAAAGTGGGGGTTATTCCTCATTATGCTGTGCCGGGTCACATTATGTGACCCGGCACAACGACATGAGGAATATCCCACCAAAATCCTTTTTAAGTAAACAACGCCTGAAGTAAGAGTATCTTCAGAATTCGATTAGAAATCAATTTTCTTTTGTTTGTATTTTCGGAAATTTTAAGTTTTAGAGGAAATTATATTTTGATATCATTTAAAAGGTAATGGTATACTCTTTCACATCATTAGAAAATCTCAAAATCTCAAAAGTGGGGGTTATTCCTCATTATGCTGTGCCGGGTCACATTCGTACCCGGTCCCTCAACCGAACATAATTTATTTAAATGTCTACGCTTCGATCATCATGCCTTGCCCGCTGTCCGCGTCAGAGGACAATCGGCCACGAGAGGGCGGTATACAATGCCACCATAAAGAACGAGCTGAGAGACACCCAGCCTGCTAGGCTGACCTGCACGACCACGGACGAGTATAAAAAAAAACTTGCATGGCGCCTATTATACCGGAGCGGGAGCATCGAAAGGTTCGAGAGTAAAAAAAAATAAGTAATGAATATTCAATACTATAACGTCACGCTCGGAGGTTCACGCTCACCTGAGACACTTTCAGATAACAGACACTGTGTTTGTGTGAACTTTGTGCTCAAAGGCAATGGAGTTCTGGCGCGGATAGAGAACGAGAGTATTACGTGGGTCGTGCGTTGAAGGAAAACCTGCGTTCAAAGCCAATGGAGTACTGGGTTCCATGTTTGAATTCTTTCTTTTGGACTTTTTAATTAACCGTTGATGTCCATTCTTTCGTAATGTGTCGGAGGAACCGTTAATTTCCGTCAAAATAGCATTTTGTGAGCTTCACCTTGCCACTTTTATGAGGCAGTAAAATTCGAATTTCGATACATCTCAGGAATGGGACGTATGGGCAGCTCCTCGATCGTTGTCAACACGCTCTTCGGTGTCAACATAATTATGTGACCCGGCACAGCCTAATGAGGAATAACCCCCACTTTTGAGATTTTGAGATTTTCTAATGATGTGAAAGAGTATACCATTAGCTTTCGAATGATATCAAATTTATTTCCGTATGAACTTTGTTGTAAATAGTGCAAGGGGACTTTGCTCGTTCATTTGGCACCAGACACAATATAGCAGCATCATTCTAACTCATCGAAAGCGGCCATTCAAAAAGGCAGGAACTTTACATTTTTATGAAAACAGTACACAAACACTCCCCCGAAATCCTCGTTTTTCAACATTCAGAGACGGATATCGGAAAAATCCTTTGAACATAATATCCTCCAATACATTAACTTTCCGAAAATACAAACAAACAAAAATTGATTTTTATCGAATTGAGAAGATACTTTGATTTCAGGCGTTGTTTACTCGAAAAGTAATTTGGTGGGATATTCCTCATGTCGGTGTGCCGGGTCACATAATTATATGCTCCCCTAGCTGCCTAAACATTGTTGTCAGGCAGTGTGGACCAAGCGCGCTCGCTGTTCGGCACGGGTATAACGTGACCCGGCACAGCATAATGAGAAATAACCCCCTCTTTTGAGATTTTGAGATTTTCTAATGATGTGAAAGATTAGCTTTCGAATTGTATCAAAATTATTTCCGTTCAGTAAAGATTTCTGAAGTTACAGCGCGAGAAAGACGCCGAGGCGAAGCCGAGTAACGGAAAACACTTTTCGAGAAAAACAGCCTTGAAGTTTATGTTCTGAACGCGGAGCTCAGTCAGTGAGTGTAGCGCACGTACGTGCTAGATAAAGTGTTACAGAAATCAAAACCCCTTGGCAACGGCAATGTGTTGTTTTTTTCAACATTTAGAGACGGATTTTGGAAAAATCCTTTGGACATAACATCCTCTTATACTTAAAATTTCCGAAAATACAAAAAAAAATAAAATAATAATAATCGAATTGTGGAGATACTTTCACTTCAGGCGTTGTTTACTCGAAAAGTGTTTTGGTGGGATATTCCTCATGTCGCTGTGCCGGGTCACATATTTAATTACTACCGGACCAAAGTATTGGGAGGACTAGGGATGATTGTGGACTACGAAGAGCGTACGTGTTTGCCACCGAGGAGCTGCAAGCCCCCAAATCAACTGGCACACTGAAACTGACCTCAAAAAGATCAGATCAGAATGTCTAACATTTTTGGATCAAGTTTGGATCACGCAAATCAATGGGAAGTCTAGTGGAACGGTATTACTTCAAGGCCCCCGAAGCTTAAAGCCCCTACACAACATTGGGATAAGATCAAAATACAGAAATATTCACAGATTTACATGAAACTTTTCCAGCTTGAAGATGGTTAAGGTAGAAACCTCGCACTGAAATATGTCTGCACCCAAATGCTGCATTTTGGGTTTTTTTTTTTAGAAAAGGGTAAAGAAACCGTTAACGTCTCACCCCTAGATCTTACCGGTAACGATTGCTCGGAACAATACGTTGAATGCTGCATTTTCACGAAACGAATGAAGTGGTTTTCGAAAATATTCACAGGTGTGCTATTTCATGCATAATTATGTTGGATCGGACAACGTACGGATGCTATTCTTTGACCTCGACCAATGTTGTGCTATCCTTTTAAACAAAAGCTCTGATACGTGAAAGCCTATAGCAGGACGCATTTCCTCCCCCCGTACCACATAAACGCTATGGGCCCATATGTTTGTGCACAAACAATTTACGGGGTGGGGGGCAAGGGGAGATGGGGCTATACAAGTTGAAGTTAAAACTAGTGAAAGGCTTTCTGCACAGCCAATAAAGGCTTTCTGCACAGCCAATAATGGCTTTCTGCACAGCTAATACAACGTACGTGAACAATCTGAGTGACCTGAGACTCGATTCTTCATACTTTGTGCACAAACATAATGGGCCCATAGCGTTTATATGGTACGGAAACAAGAATCGCAGGCAAGGACAGACGTATTATTATTATTATTGTAGCACCACAACACCGCATCATGGCACGTTTGATAGATGACCCCGAGAAATCACTGGTGCCCTGCCTCTTCAGGGAACCTTGGATCTCCGGTTGACCGTGCATGGTCACACTGCTGTGTTGCTATAATATGCCTTTGATGTTGACAAGCTACACAATAATACAGACTTCTGCCTATGAGAAAAAAATGTCCTGCTGGGATCGGAAAGTCAATTATAGGCCTCTGAATGTTTGCAATAATAATGTCGGGGCAAATGTGGGCAGTAGTTTCAGGCAGAAGAGCCGTTAGCACACCAATTCACTAAATTTCTACCCCATTGAATTAGATTCTGGTTACAAAACATCACGTTATAAGAACGCTTTCTACCAGTACCGGTAGGCCTTGAGATCGCCATTGAGCCGCCGATCGATAGACTGAGGTGTTTGATATGCAAAGAAGCTGATTTGCACGAGTTTGAGTTGGGTTTTGCAGCGAATGGAAGCTGCCTGCATTGTAGTTGTACTCTGTTCTGGCAGTAGTCATTGTCCTTGCCCTACAAATGGTACGGTGGCACGTTTATACATCCGATCGAGTGGACTGCTCCCTCGAGCTGAGTACCATATGAAGTGTGGACCCACACCTTTTTGTTTGGATTAAGGGGTCTTTGGAGGCTAGTCTACGGATAGAAATTAGGAGGGCCTGACGTTTCGATCCTAGAAGACCTGTCAGAAAGGTCCTGCTAATATGTGACACGGCACAGCGACATGAGGATATCCCACCAAAACACTTTTCGAGTAAACAACGCCTGAAGTCAAAGTATCTTCTCAATTCGATAACAATCAATTGTTGTTTGTTTGTATTTTCGGAAAGTTAATGTATTGGAGGATATTATGTCCAAAGGATTTTTCCGATATCCGTCTCTGAATGTTGAAAACGAGGATTTCGGGGAGTGTTTGTGTACTGTTGTCATGAAAATGGAAAGTTCCTGCCTTTTTGAATGGCCGCTTTCGAGGAGTTAGAAGTATACCATTAGCTTTCGAATTATATCAAATTTATTTCCGTATGAACTTTGTTGTAAATAGTACAAGGGGACTTTGGTCGTTCATTTGACACCAGACACAATATAGCAGCATCATTCTAACTCCTCGAAAGCGGCCATTCAAAAAGGCAGGAACTTTCCATTTTCATGAAAACAGTATACAAACACTCCCCCGAAATCCTCGTTTTTCAACATTCAGAGACGGATATCGGAAAAATCCTTTGAACATAATATCATCCAATACATTAAGGGCCGTTAGCACACCAATTCACTAAATTTCTACCCCATTGAATTAGATTATGCATGGGTGGTTACAAAACATCACGTTATAAGAACGCTTTCTACCAGTACCGGTAGGCCTTGAGATCGCCATTGATCATGAGCCGCCGATCGATAGACTGAGGTGTTTGATATGCAAAGAAGCTGATTTGCACGAGTTTGAGTTGGGTTTTGCAGCGAATGGAAGCTGCCTGCATTGTAGTTGTACTCTGTTCTGGCAGTAGTCATTGTCCTTGCCCTACAATTGGTACGGTGGCACGTTTATACATCCGAGTGGACTGCTCCCTCGAGCTGAGTACCATATGAAGTGTGGACCCACACCTTTTTGTTTGGATTAAGGGGTCTTTGGAGGCTAGTCCATGCATGGATAGAAATTAGGAGGGCCTGACGTTTCGATCCTAGAAGACCTGTCAGAAAGGTCCTGCTAATATGTGACACGGCACAGCGACATGAGGATATCCCACCAAAACACTTTTCGAGTAAACAACGCCTGAAGTCAAAGTATCTTCTCAATTCGATAACAATCAATTGTTGTTTGTTTGTATTTTCGGAAAGTTAATGTATTGGAGGATATTATGTCCAAAGGATTTTTCCGATATCCGTCTCTAAATTTTGAAAAACGAGGATTTCGGGGGAGTGTTTGTGTACTGTTGACATGAAAATTGAAAGTTCCTGCCTTTTTGAATGGCCGCTTTCGAGGAGTTAGAATGATGCTGCGTTATTGTGTCTGGTGTCAAATGAACGAAGAAAGTCCCCTTGTACTATTTACAACAAAGTTCATACGGAAATAAATTTGATATCATTCGAAAGCTAATGGTATACTCTTTCACATCATTAGAAAATCTCAAAATCTCAAAAGTGGGGGTTATTCCTCATTATGTTGTGCCGGGTCACATATGATCGAAACTCCAGACCTCCTTATATGTTTGATAATTATTCACTTTTGGTGTCATTTTAGTAAATACAGTGGCAGTTTGCAACATATCTGCATTGTACTGTTGATACAAATCGTTGTAGAATAAGACAGTGATATGTTTTAAGGTCAACTGATCGAAGTGCAAAAATTAGAAAATCCTGATTAAATTTTGGCATTAAATATATTCATTGGTACATTATAATCCCAGATCAAACATAACTTTTGTGTTTCAGGCTCACCTTTTCGAGGTTTTATTTTGTTTTCTTCTTCTGGGAAATGAAGGTTCCAAACTACGATTCATTCACAGTCTAGCACCAAGAGACAGAATGGATATTGTTCGCTGGACAGTGAGGTTTTAGGGGAGCTCGATGCGTTGACGATCACGCGCATGCAAAGGATAGGGGCAGCGCATTTTGGCCTTGATGCAGATAACGTACTCTATCTTTAGTGCACGCCATGCCATGCGTCATCAGCTGACCGACCGGGTCGGACCATAGGCTGGTTCCCGTCCCCTACATGGTCTCCAGACGTCTCACGTCCTCCGAAATTTCGGAGGACGTGAGACGTCTGGAGACCATGTAGGGGACGGGAACCAGCCTAGTCGGACCACTGCCGGCAGCGGATAGCGCATGCTGTTCATAATCGAAAGGCCCTGCACGCTCATCACAGCTAGATCTACCGCGGTATCGCGTGTGTACGTAACGAGGGCCAGGTCCGTCTCGAGTGCTGGACTATAATAGCAACTTTGGAGCTGCCCAAGTCCTCCGCTGCTGACCGAGCTGCCGTCCAGGAAGAGGAGTCAATCTCGGCCGCCCACACATCAGCGGCAATTAAGGCCACACCCCTTATATTACTAGGCTATAGCTCTGCTCGGCCGGATCCGCAGCTGTCTCGATCCCGCGCCCGTTGGATCAGACCCGGTATTGCCTCCGGCGAACGAGTCGTGGTCTCGGACCAACTTCACTTGAAAACAAAAAATCATCCTGTTCCGGACTGAACAGAGTCGTCGTTTTCGACGGACCGGGAGGTCGCCTCTCAACATACGCGGGCAATTGGGGCAGCTTGTTTTACGAGTTCCATCTTTCTCGTTCTCCTCCTTCACCTCGTCCTCCTCTTACTCCTCCTCCTCGTCCTCGTCCTCGTCCTCGTCCTCGTCCTCGTCCTCCTCCTCGTCCTTCTCCTCCTCCTTATCCCCCCACACTCTCTTTTCCGAACTCGCAGTAACAACCAGCGTGGAGCTTCGACACCCGGCCGGGAAGTCCTCCCATCACCATGGCGGGTAGTCTGGTCTCGGCAATGCCGGCGGCCTGCGGTCGTCACCGCTCGGGCTGGCTGGCGACGGCCGCAGTCTTCCTGCTCTTCTTCGTCGTCTTCGGGCCGCTCTACAACTACAGCATCCTCTTCGTCAGTCTGCGGGACGAGTTCGGCTCCAGCGCTGCAGTCACGGGTGAGTGCAAGCACGGCACGGGAACTGAGCAGACCGGACAAACAAACAACCACCCAACCAACCAACCAACCAGCCAACCAACCAACCAACCAACAAACAAACCAACAAACTAACCAACAAACAAACCAACAAACCAACAAACCAACCAACCAGCCAACCAGCCAACCAGCCAACCAGCCAACCAACAAACACCAACCAACCAACAAACCAACAAACCAACAAACCAACAAACCAACCAACAAACCAGCCAACCACCAACCAACCAACCAACACACCAACCAACCAACCAACCAACACACCAACAAATAAACCAACAAACAAACCAACCAACCAGTCAACCAACCAACCAACAAACCAACCAACAAACACCAACCAACCAACAAACCAACAAACCAACAAACCAACCAACCAGCCAACCAATCAACCAACCAATCAACCAACAAACCAACCAACCAACAAACAAACCAACCAACAATGAAACCAAACAACCACAAACAAATCAGCCATCACCCCAACCACCCAACAACCAACCAACCAATCAACCAACCAATCAACTAACCAAACAACCAACAAATCAACCAACGAACAAACCAACCAACAGACAAACAAACAAACACTCAGATTGTCAAACGAACTAGAGCTCCTAAGGTCGTTTACGAAATGAAGGCTTAGGCTCGGGCTGAATAGGCTTCGGTCACATTTCTCTTACCCTTTTTAATGTTACAGGCATCTAGAAACAAGCGTTTGGCCCCAGTTTTTTGTCGGTGATGAGTAATCTACTTCACTAGGCTGTGAACCTCGGCAACAAACCACAACCTGTATTTTCAGGTTTTGTCAGACAGAGACGAAGACTGAGCCAGAGCCTGATCCATGGATTGGTAAAGGGTCTATGTATGTGTGAGAAGGGGGCAGGGGGCTGGCGTGGCTGTTGTTGCTGGTCCGGTGTTGTTGGGTGAGGGGGGCTGGCTGCTCGCACTGAGGACTCCCAGGATGGGGCTAGCAGGGCCGCTGGTGCTGGGACTCTGGGGGGGCTGGGGCTGGGCGGATCCATCGGGGGCTGGGCGTTGAAGGGGGCCTCGTGGTCAGGGGAGGGGACGACACACAGGTTCTGACGGAGAGAGACGACTGCCAAAATCTCTCGTTCCCTGCCTCGGAGGAGGTTTAATCAGGAGAGGGGCCTAGGAACAGGATATGGCAGGCGTGCCTTATATGGCACCCTGGACATCACCAGATCCCTACCATATCCCTAGGGCATTACTGAAGGTCACCCCACCAGACCGCCACCATGGTAACATGAATAGCCTAATGCCTGTCTGTTTGTGGTATGGGGCTGACCTCCAGTAATTCGGACTTACAAGGCAGACTGGGCAGTACCATCCGGGAGCTATAGGTTTATACAGACTAACTACTTGATTATACCAAGGAGGAATAATGATTATACCAAGGAGGTAGCCTAATACCTCCTTGATTATACATGGTTAATACTCCCGGAGGTACCCCCAACATATGTTTGCCTCGTAGCATTTTCCGCATACCTGGGGGTACATTACTGAAGCGTCACTCCACATTCTGCATTTATGTCCTGGCAGTCTGCCAGGGTAACTAACATTTCATGATTTACGTCATGTTCCTTGAGCCCGGCACATGATTGTATTGACCAGGTCAGGTGGATGGTAATGATGCTGTCAATTTTCAAATGGCAGGCAGGCAGGCGGGTGGCCGTTGACAGGCAGGCAGGGAGGGAGGCAGGGAGGCTAGAGAGGGAGGCAGGGAGGCAGGGAGGCAGGGAGGGAGGCAGAGAGAGGGAGGCAGGGAGGTAGGGAGGCAGGGAGGGAGGCAGGGAGGCTAGAGAGGGAGGCAGGGAGGGAGGTAGGGTGGTAGGGAGGCAGAGAGAGGGAGGCAGGGAGGTAGGGAGGCAGGGAGGCAGAGAGAGGGAGGCAGGGAGGCAGGCAGGGAGGCAGAGAGAGGGAGGCAGGCAGGCAGGCAGGGAGGCAGAGAGAGGGAGGCAGGCAGGCAGGGAGGGAGGCAGGGAGGCAGAGAGAGGGAGGCAGGCAGGCAGGGAGGCAGAGAGAGGGAGGCAGGGAGGCAGGGAGGGAGGCAGAGAGAGGGAGGCAGGCAGGCAGGCAGGGAGGCAGGGAGGCAGAGATCTGAGGGAGGCAGGGAGGCAGGGAGGCAGAGAGAGGGAGGCAGGGAGGCAGGGAGGGAGGGAGGCAGAGAGAGGCGGGGAGGGAGGCGGGAAGGGAGGGAGGCAGGGAGGGAGGTAGGCAGGCAGGCAGGGACAGGGAGACAGACAGGCACACATGCAGGCAGGGAGGGAGGCTGGCAGACAGACCGGCAGAAAGACAGACAGGCATACAGGCAGACAGACAGACAGACAGACAGGCAGGCAGAACGCTGTTCGAATGCAGGCAGGCGTTATAAAATTATGCATAATAATGCATTATAGGCAGACAACGTGAACCAAAACTCGTTCCAGTCTACCACAAAGCAATTGTATTGCGCCGCGACGAAATCCACACAAGACATCCGATTGTGCAAGGTTTGCAACGCAAGTGCACAAAGTGCACTCTTATCGATTTGCATCATACGGAGTCCCTAAGGGAACAGGCACAGTGCGATTGTCTTTTTTTGTATTTCGTTCACTCAAAATCATTTGGATAATTCGATGGAACGAAATACACTTTCGTGGGAACGAAATGATTTCGAGGGAATGAAATATAATTTCGTGGGAACGAAATTATCGTCTCAGACCGTGTGCCTCCTCTCATCACCTGTACACTCTGTCTCTACCAAGGTGACTAGAATAAAGATGCATCAGAACAGCTTCTTCCCTCAGTCAACCTCTCCCTGGAATTTTCTTCCAGGTTCGTGGTTTTTTTCCCCTCCAGCCTACGACCTTTTGTTTAAAGAGGATTATCAATCACTATCTCTCCAGCCTTCCTGAGTCGCTCTCTATCTCCTTCTTTCCTTGACCCTTTACTTAATCGTGGCCTTGGTTTGGGCGTTAAAAAATTAGTAAAAATAGACCTGCAATAACTTAGTCACCACGGGTAATTCCCATGGCTTCCGACTGACCACGACAGCGCATGCCCGCCTCCGCTAGATGTTCTCGTTAACAGCAACCGAAGGATGCACTCATCATCACCCTGATGTCACGCTGATGACACCTGATGCTGACCTCTCTAAGGTTGGCGACATCATCGGCCAAGTTACTCCCTAAAATGAGAGAGAATAATCCACTCGCACAAAGAGTGAAAAGAAGTTTGAAAGGCTCACTCCCTTCAACTGAAGTTATGCAGTTGTAATCTTTCGACATAGCTTCATTCTGGTATTTATTATGTATGATATACAAAAATGTTGCAAACTGCTTACTGACTAAAATTACCAAAAAGTAAATCTAAAATTTAGTGGGCCTGACGTTTCGATCCTAGCAGGACCTTTCTCAATTTATTATGTATGTGTACAATTCCGTCCTGTCAACACTAGAGGGCGTTTCCTGCAAGGACCGTTCTGAATGGTGGCGGACACAGTTGCATAATTAGGGGCATGTGTCCGGGCGGACATAACTGCATTATGCAAAAGTTGGGCGGGAATGTACAAACAGGTATGATCACCATAAAGGGCGGAGAGGGGCGTCTTCCATAGGGTGGGCCTTTCATCCCTCACCATCGGACAGGAAAGCGCCCGTGGAGTTTCACCATCTTGCCCATCACCGTCTGATGAAAAAAAAGGGGGTCGGAGTCTTTATAGGCTATACCCCTGGACGGAGCACGATGCGCCGTGACCGGGAATCCACGGCCGTTAATTAAGGTCTCTTGTCATAAAAAGATCATCGGTTGAGTGCCGGTTGAATTCATCCGACCGATACAATTTCCCCCGGTAGAAAGCCAATTGTACTGGACTCTGTGGTGAAAAATACACGATTGCTATCCGGTGGAAACGACATCGGACGGGTCAAATCATCCGATACCCAACCGATGATCTTTTTGACAAGAAGCCTAAGCCGTGGATGTTTGTTTGTACCGTTAAGGCGGTGCTTGGTCCGGTACGGCGATTTCGTCGGACTTTTGTTTCTGTTTTAATAAATTGGTACAGGAAGCTCTGGTAGTGGTACGTTAAAGCCCCTACACAACATTGGTAAGATCGGAAAACAGAAATGTTCACAGATTTACATGAAACTTATACAGTTCGAAGATGATTGTGGTAGAAACCTCTCACTGAAATATTTCTGCCTAAAATGTTGTATTTTGGGAGAAATTAGTAAAAGAAATAGTTAACGTCTCACCGAGATCTAAACTATTTTTCGGAACAGTACGGCGTTGAATGCTGCATTTTCGCGAAACAAATGAAGCGGTTTTCACGATTTTCTCGAGACTCGGTTGGCGGATTGAGCTCAAATTCCCACAGGTGTGCTATTTCATGCATGTGTGGGATCAGACAACGTATGGATGCTATTCTTTGACCTCGATCAATGTTGTGTAGGGGCTTCAATCCAGGGGTCTCGGATAAGTCCCGGTCCAGTCAAAGTTTTGCTTTGCCAATGTTTTTAAAATTGTTCAAAAGTTCTCAGTCAGTTGTTCTTCTAAGGAAAACCACCATATTCTCCACACTTCAGATCGTCTGGTTGAAGCCATTCCTAATTCGCCTGTTTTGGCTTTCAGGCGCCCCCGTAACCTGCGTGACTTAATTGTCCGAGCAGAGGTTCCCCCTTTGGACTTTTCACCTCCAACCAATTTTGGTACATTTAAGTGCACCTCGAAATGCATTGTTTGCAAGACACATGTCAAGGAAATAGACTCTTTCAATGGACATTCTTCTGGAACTACCCACACGACCTATGTCTCTATCACGTGCACTACCTCAAACATCATATACCTCATCTCTTGTAGAGTTTGTAATATTCAGTATGTTGGCGAGACAAAAAACACCCTCAAAAAACGAATCTATGGCCATAGGTCTACCATCAAAACCGGTAAAATGGACACCCCTGTTGGGTATCACTTCAATCTCCCTGATCATTCGATATCAGATATGAGTGTACTGGGCATAGAATCACTTGGTCACCGTAGTAATGCTGTCCGTCTTAGCCGTGAGAAAATGTGGATGAAGCGTCTTCGGACTATTCAACCACATGGTCTCAACATCCAGGAGGATAATGACTAACACCATGCAGCTTTCTGATAATCCTTCTTTTGTGTTCAGTCTTTCACACTTCTCTCTTTGATCTTTCCCCCTATTGTCACTAATCCCTACCCCACTCCTTGCCCTTCTCTTTGATCTTTCCCCCTCCTCTCACTAATCCATACCCTACCCCTTGCCCTTCCCTTTGATCTCTCCCTACCAGCTTCACTCTTTGTCCTTTGTTTCTCATCCGTGTCCTATTCACTCTCTCCCCCCTGCCTTCGTGTACATGTATCTGTTTTGTCCTTGTCACTCTGCCTTTGAGAAAGGTCCTGCTAGGATCGAAACGTCAGGCCCACTAAATTTTAGATGTTCTTCTGTTTGTTAAACTTTTGTTAGTTGATGTTAGGGCTTGTGATGGCGAGGCCCTAGCTGTCGTCTGACGTGCGTGACCATCGAGGTCGACGTAAACGGCAATTATGTTGTTTTTTGACGGACGGGGACATTTCAGGGACATTTCAAAGGAGTGGGGTGGCCGGGAGGGGGGGGGGGGGTTGAGAGAGAAAGGAAGACGAGGCTCACGTCCGGGCCACGTCTTCCTTGAGAAAAAAAGGGGGGTGACGATCGAGTGGAGGGGGTCTCAGATGTTCGTGTCTGTCACTCGATTGGCAGCGGGTACAACAACAGCGGCGGGGTGGTAGCGTATAGCAAGACCCAGTGGCACCCGATCTGGGTTTTTTTTTTCGGGGCGGGGGTGAGGGATGGGGGGTGCCCAGATAGACCGGGGTCATGATCTCCAAGTCGTTGCCGTGGCAACCAACAGGTGGCTGCCCCTCGAATCCCGTCGACTCTCGACAGAGCCCGAGCACCGTGTCTCTGTGCACTCCCTCGACGTGCCCCCCCTCAAAAAAAAAAGCCCAACAACAAACCCCCAAAACAAGTCAGCCATACTTTCCCTCCCCCTTCGTTGTCATGTCGTCAGCAGTTTGGCGTCGTGGGAGGTCGCCCGCAAACATGGCGAGATGCTGTTTGTTCGTAGTATTTTGGCTGGGGCCGGGCTCGCGATGTCCCGGCCGGACCGGCATTGCCCCAAGGCCGCCGAACTAATTCAGCTTGAGCCTCGACAGATTATTTTGTGGCGCTGTTGTCATTGATAGAGGCCGTTCTGAGAGTGGAATGAAGGGAAGTTTACTCGCAGAATACTGAGGGACCTGTCCTGGATTAACTAGAGATTTAACCTGGAGTTTAACCGTCCCTCCCTTCCCTTCCCTTCCCTTCCCTTCCCTTCCCTTCGATCTCTTCCATTCCCTTTCCTTTCCTTTCCTTTCCTTTCCTTTCCTTTCCTTTCCTTTCCTTTCCTTTCCTTTCCTTCCCTTCCCTTCCCTTCCCTTCCCTTCCCCTCCCCTCCCTTCCCTTCCCTTCCCTTCCCTTTCCTTTGCTTCCCTTCCCTTCACTTCCATTCCCTTCCCTTCCCTTAATTCCCTTCCCTTTCCATCCCTTCCATCCACCTCCCCCCTTCTCTCCCTTCCCCCTTCCCGTCTTTTCTCTTCTCTTCTCTTCCTGTCCCTTCACCTCCCTCTCAGGATAACCTCAGCTCCAATCGTTCCTTTCCCTCGTCAATTCTTGTAGGCTGGGTGGGATCCACGGCCAACGGTCTGTCCTGCTTCTTCAGCCCGCTGGCCGGCCTCCTGCGCGCTCGCCTGGGCTACCGGCCGGTCTTCGTCCTGGCCGTGTGCTTCTACTCACTGGGCTTCCTGCTCGCCTCCTACTCGCCCTCCATCCTGTGGGCCTTCCCCACCATCGGAGTGCTGACCGCCATGGGGGCGGGCACCATCATGCACACGGGCACCAGCCTGCTCTTCGACTGGTTCCCGCAGGGGAACAACGCCAGAGCCATCAGCTTTTCGCTGGTCGGCACAGCGGCAGGTCACCACTCGATGCATTTCTCCATAATCTGACTTTCAAATCCAACGCACAAAATGTTATGATGTAGGATGATTAGGACAATCATCATTGTGTTTTTTATCTTTTCCAAGAGCCGGTTACTCTATTGAGTGTGGCTCTGAGAAGAGCCGGTAACTCTAGTGAGTGTGGCTCTGAGAAGAGCCGGTAACTCTAGTGAGTGTGGCTCTGAGAAGAGCCGATAACTCTAGTGTGTGTGGCTCTGACAAGAGCCGGTAACTCTAGTGAGTGTGGCTCTGAGAAGAGCCGGCAACTCTAGTGAGTGTGGCTCTGAGAAGAGATCGAAACATCGAGAGGGAGAGAGACGGACAGAGGAGGGAGAGAGAATAAGAGAGGCAGAGAGAGAGATAGGAGGAGGGGAAGAAAGGGGAAGGAGGAAGGGGGAGGGGAGAGAGGTGGAGAGAGCGAAAGAGGGGAAGGAGGGAGGGAGAGAGAGAAGGTTTTGTAGTCTAATAAATACGCCTACTCGATCCTCACTTTCTGTTTTTAGCCAAATCCATTTCACACATGGTGTCTGTACTCTATTTTTCGCTTTTTCTCTAATTATTATCTACTAGGGATGCTTGCCTATGCTCCTCTCATGACCACTCTTACCGCCCTCTACGGCTGGCGAACACTCCTCCGAATCCTGGCCGGCTCTGCCTTGGCCATCGGCGCCCTGGACACGCTCCTGCTGGGGAGCCCTCCGCCGTCAGACTCGACCCCTGGGAAGGAGGGCGACGAGGAGGAGAAGGGCCGGACACAGAAAGCAACGGGGACGACCACAGCGACAACCTCGACCCCGCCGCCGCTGCCGCTGCTCGCCGACAAGGCGACGGCGACGCTGGCGGTGGAGATGGACCGGGCGGCTCAGGGGGACGAGGTTGACGAGGAGGCCGACGCTGAGGGCGCCACCGACACGCGCACGCGCAGTGGCCAGAAGGACGGGACCGAGTCTGGCGCCCAGACGTCTCTAACGTTGTGGAAAGCGATCAGCCGCTTAGACGTCTGGTTATTGTGCATTGCTGTTTGCATTTCAACCTTGAGTTTTTTCTTTTTCACGATCAACTGTGTAAGTTAAAAAAAAAAGAACTAAACGAGAAAAAATTTCCAAAATGTCCAGACAATGAACATTGGACCTAGGGTGCTCACTCCAAAAAGCATTTTTTTTTTCAATAAAGATTCTTGATAAAGCACGTACACAGCATCAGTGTGTGAGGAACCTGTCTGCCAATCCTATTATTCGATCTATACCAATTGCATCCAGTCACCTGGTGTGGGTAGACAAAGGGTTGGTGTGCGATGACCCTGTCTACCAATTGCATTCAGTCACCTGGTGTGGGTAGACAAAGGGTTGGTGTGTGAAGACCCTGTCTACCAATTGCATCCAGTCACCTGGTGTGGGTAGACAAAGGGTTGGTGTGTGATGACCCTCTCTACCAATTGCATCCAGTCACCTGGTGTGGGTAGACAAAGGGTTGATGTGCGATGACCCTGTCTACCAATTGCATCCAGTCACCTGGTGTGGGTAGACAAAGGGTTGGTGTGTGATGACCCTCTCTACCAATTGCATTCAGTCACCTGGTGTGGGTAGACAAAGGGTTGGTGTGTGATGACCCTGTCTACCAATTGTATCCAGTCACCTGGTGTGGGTAGACAAAGGGTTGGTGTGTGAAGACCCTGTCTACCAATTGTATTCAGTCACCTGGTGTGGGTAGACAAAGGGTTGATGTGCGATGACCCTGTCTACCAATTGTATTCAGTCACCTGGTGTGGGTAGACAAAGGGTTGGTGTGCGATGACCCTGTCTACCAATTGCATTCAGTCACCTGGTGTGGGTAGACAAAGGGTTGGTGTGTGATGACCCTGTCTACCAATTGTATCCAGTCACCTGGTGTGGGTAGACAAAGGGTTGGTGTGTGATGACCC
>OX465120.1:2686627-2732124 GCA_949987565.1 Luidia sarsii | reverse complement strand
GTCTACCAATTGTATCCAGTCACCTGGTGTGGGTAGACAAAGGGTTGGTGTGCGATGACCCTGTCTACCAATTGTATTCAGTCACCTGGTGTGGGTCGACAAAGGGTTGGTGTGTGATGACCCTGTCTACCAATTGTATCCAGTCACCTGGTGTGGGTAGACAAAGGGTTGGTGTGTGATGACCCTGTCTACCAATTGCATTCAGTCACCTGGTGTCGGTAGACAAAGGGTTGGTGTGATGACCCTCTCTACCAATTGCATTCAGTCACCTGGTGTGGGTAGACAAAGGGTTGGTGTGTGATGACCCTGTCTACCAATTGTATCCAGTCACCTGGTGTGGGTAGACAAAGGGTTGGTGTGCGATGACCCTGTCTACCAATTGCATTCAGTCACCTGGTGTGGGTAGACAAAGGGTTGGTGTGTGATGACCCTGTCTACCAATTGTATCCAGTCACCTGGTGTGGGTAGACAAAGGGTTGGTGTGTGATGACCCTGTCTACCAATTGCATCCAGTCAGCTGATGTGGGTAGACAAAGGGTTGGTGTGTGATGACCCTGTCTACCAATTGCATTCAGTCACCTGATGTGGGTAGACAAAGGGTTTGTGGGTGATGACCCTGTCTACCAATCAATCTTTTCGTCGTTCGCAAAGCATCATACGTGGTGGAGTTCAGAAATGAAACTCACCCAGATTGTTCGTCTAGACACCAGCAACAAACTATTTTTTGTCGTGTCGGAACGTTGGTGTGATGACACAGACTGTCTACCAGTCATCTGCTTATGATTTTGTCATTGTTCGATCACTTGCTTTCTTCTGGATGTCTGATGCCTATTAATGTAGGGGAAATTGTGACCCGGCACAACGACATGAGGAATATCCCACCAAAACACTTTTGAGTAAACAACGCCTGAAGTTAAAGTATCTTCACAATTTGATTCCAAATAATAATTTATTTTTGTATTTTCGGAAATTTGAAATATTAGAGGATATTATATTTTAAGATCATTTGAAAGCTAATGGTATACTCTTTCACATCATTAGAAAATCTCAAAATCTCAAAAGTGGGGTTATGCTGTGCCGGGTCACACTTGTGTTTTCTTCGCTTCGTCCTGTCTCCTACCTTCTTCCTTCTTCCCCCTCTTCCACCACAGGCCAGCTACATGAGGACGCTGGATTTCACTCCGGACCAGACGGCCCTGGTCATGGTGCTCTTCAGCCTGGGCGAGATCGTCAGCAAGCTGGCCACTGCCCTGCTGGGCGACCACCTGCCCTGCCTGATGACCGACGCCGTGACCGCGGCCACGTTGATCAGCGCCCTCGCCTCGGCTCTGACCGGCTTCGCCCGGAGTCTGAGCTCGGTCATCACTCTGGCCATAGGTGGGCGGAAGAGAGTCGACGGCGGCTAAACCTTCGGGCGGGTGCCGATAGAAAAAGTGTGAGAGAGAGACAGAGAGAGAGAGGGAGGGAGGGAGGGAGGGAGAGAGAGAGAGAGAAAGAGAGGGGGAGAGAGAGAGGGGGGGAGAGGGAGAGAGAGAGAGGGAGAGAGAGGGAGAGAGAGAGAGGGGGGAGAGAGAGAGGGGGGGGGGAGAGGGAGAGAGAGAGAGGGAGAGAGAGGGAGGGAGAGAGAGAGGGGGAGAGAGAGAGATGGGGGAGAGGGAGAGAGAGAGGGAGAGAGAGAGGGGGAGAGAGGGAGAGATGGGGGAGAGGGAGAGAGAGAGAGGGAGAGAGAGGGAGAGAGGGAGAGGGAGGGAGAGAGAGGGGGGAGAGAGAGAGAGGGGGAGAGGGAGAGAGAGAGAGGGAGAGAGAGGGAGAGAGAGAGGGAGGGAGAGAGAGAGGGGGGGGAGAGAGAGAGGGGGAGAGGGAGAGGGAGAGAGAGAGAGAGAGAGAGAGAGAGAGAGAGGGAGAGAGAGAGAAAGAAAGAGAGAGGGAGAGAGAGAGAGAGAGGGGGAGAGAGAGAGGGAGAGAGAGAGAGAAAAAAAAGAGAGAGAGGGGGGACGAGAGGGTGAGAGAGAGATAGGGAGAGAGAAAGAGAGCGAGAGAGAGGGAGAGGGGGAAGAGGGGGAGAGAGAGAGGGGGAGGGAGAGAGAGAAAGAGAGAGAGAGAGGGAGAGAGAGAGGGGGAGAGAGAGGGGGAGAGGGAGAGAGAAAGAGAAAGAAAGAGTGAGAGAGAGGTGGAGAGAGAGGGGAAGAGAGATAGAGACGAGGGAGAGAGGGAGAGGGGAAGAGAGAGATAGAGAGGGAGAGAGGGAGAGGGGAGAAAAAGAGAGAGATAGGGAGGGAGGTCTAGATAGAGGTGAAGAGAGAGGGGGAGATTGACGGGGGAAGAAACGGAGAGAGGGAGAAAGAGAGGAGGAATGGGGAGAGAGACAGAGATGAGGGGAGAGAGAGACCGAGAGAGAGAGGAGGGAGGGTGAGATAGAGGGGGAGAGAGGTGTGGAGAGAGAGGTGGATATATATGGGTGGAGAAGTGCAGAGATAGTGAGCAGATAGAAGGAGAGAGATGGATGGAGGAGCGGAAAAGAAACAGGCGGAGGAAGAGAGCGAGCAAGAAATAAAGAGAGGGGAGGTAGACGCAGGTCCGAGGGAGACTGAGGCTAAAGTTCTTGACCGTTTGTGGTTTTTTTTTCATTCTTTCGCGGGCAGTAAGTGGCTTCATGCGGGGCGTCTTCTGCGGGATAATTTTCTCGGCCGGCTTAGAGTTGTTCCCGGAGTACGGCGGCAGTGTGGCCACTTCCCTCGTCCTCGTGCCCTGGGGACTGGGCATCTTCCTCACGGCTCCCCTCACAGGTATACACCCACACACCCCCGTACACCTTCTATTGTCCTTGGGAGCGAGGTTGAGCTGCACTTAATTATCTATCACATCAATAATGCGCTGCTTCTCTACAGTTGATGTTTTTATCACTTTAATCCGGTCACTAAAGAGACCGTGAAAAAACGTGAATCTCTAGGGTGGTAAGCTCCAGCCCTGAGGGATGGCTAATTCAATTACCAGTAGGGACCACCAGCCCCCATAGAGGTACTGTAGATGTCCTTGTAGCAGTCTAAATTGCCTCTAGCCATTTACCACCAGGAATGTGGCCTTGAAGACCACTGCATGGGGACAACACAGTGAAAATGACTTGGCTAACTGTGTGCCATGAAATAGGGGTGAAAACACATTTTCTTTTCACGGCGAATTTAATGACATTTTCAACATATTTTCACCGTTTATATGTTCATAGTGTCTGGGGTGTATTTTGCAAGTTTCCAGTTTTTATGCTAATGGAAATTTGATGATGCCTAATTGCCAACCCAAACGTCACTACTAAGCACCGAAGAGTGGAATACAATTAGTCAGATACGATTGACATCGCATCACATCGGAAATCAACTCCACTTTAGACTTATTTCACACAGTGTTGGGATTGTGAAACAGCGCCACCAATAGCCCGGGATTGTGAAACAGCGCCACCAATAGCCCGGGATTGTGAAACAGCGCCACCAATAGGCCGGGATTGCGAAACAGCGCCATCAATTGGCCGGGATTGTGAAACAGCGCCACCAATTGGCCGGGATTGCGAAACAGCGCCACCAATAGGCCGGGATTGCGAAACAGCGCCACCAATAGGCCGGGATTGTGAAACAGCGCCACCAATAGGCCGGGATTGTGAAACTGCGCCACCAATAGGCCGGGATTGCGAAACAGCGCCACCAATAGGCCGGGATTGGGAAACAGCGCCACCAATAGGCCTGGATTGCGAAACAGCGCCACCAATAGGCCGGGATTGTGAAACGTTGGAATGGACACTAACTCTTTGGGCCTTTTTCCAAAACCCGGCTTGGACTTCGGCTCCGGCTTGTTCTCTGTTATTAAAAATGTGAAAACACAGGTGGGAGTTCTTTGTTGAAGTTAAAGCTTCGGATTCTTTTTCAAAACGCATTATAACATTCCAAAACGGAGCCATGTAAGAAAGACGAAACCGGAGCCTGAGCCTAAGCCGAGTTTTGGAGAGAGAAAAAGGCCTAGCTATACGTATGCATGCGAGTATCCGTTCGCCTGCGAAACCTCTCTATTTTCTTTCCGTCTTCTGTGTAGGCGGCCTATTCGACGTCTCGGGCAACTACACGCTGAGTCTGTGCGTCTTGGGGGCGCTGTTCGCCATGTCCTCTCTCCTCACGGCCACCATCTCCATCCGCAGGATGCGCATGCGCAGAGCCAGGGCCGACTACGCAGGCGCAGGGCGGAATGGCTCCCAAGTCGCTCCCAGGGCGGGGGAAACGGAGCTGAAGGCGATACCGGTGGATGGCACGGAGAACAGGGCCTACGACGGGAACGAGGTTGATTAGTAAAAAAAAAATTGCCACCAACTCTTAAAAAAAGAAAGAAAAAGAGGTCAATATCGATGGAGCTATCCCGATACAGCGTCATCGAAACCGGGTTTGATGATAAAATGCACGCACCTGAACCATGGAAGAAGGAAACCTCCATGCCGCAATCATGACGTCATCAAAATCCGTGTTTTTAAAACACATAAAATGAAGCCTTAGGCTCGGGCTGTGGCTTCGGCCACTGTGACATTTCTCTTACCCGTTATAATGTCACAGATATCTAGAAACAAGCGTTTGGCCCCAGTTTCCTGGTGAGTACTCTAGCTGTGCTCAACAAGTCAGCAGCCCTTCAAGTTCGGCGACAAACCACTACCTGTATTTTTAAGGTTTGTCGGACGGAGACGAAGCCAGAGCCCGAGACCTATCCATGGACTCGTAAAAGACATAGGCTAATAAAACTGCGCCCACCCCAGGTGTATATAGCGCCCTCTTTTGTCCGAAAATAGGGCTATTCCATTTTTAGCGATAGGGGTTTGCCTGGTGTATCCGGCCTTTGGACAACTGGACTGACTGGAGGGACACGCTTTTGAGTCACAGTATTTGTCACTTTTTGTTCCTCCTGGATTGGATTGTCCTTACTCTGCTTTTTGTACTCCTTCCCTCTTACCCTCCTGCCCAATCTGTTCCCCTTCATCCCCAGTCCTTGCCCCTATCTCTTCCCCTTCTCATCCTGACCTGGCACATCTCTGATACATGTACATCTATTCTCCTTGTTTGGTATTTATTCAACCATTTTTCTCCCATCTTGAATTTCCATGATATAGACTGTATGACCTTTCTCACCTTGAATGTACTACTTGTTTGTTTTCCTTGGCCGAATAAATAAATAAATAAATAATAATAATAATGTTAATAATAATATTGCAGATTTAAATAACAAATAACTCCAGGGTTTTCTTATGAATTTATAAATTAAATTTTTATATATATATTTTCTTGAAGATTGATAATGCACATTGCATATTTTCCAACGGTGGTATAAAAATATTTCTGAAAATAATCCTTAATCTTATAATATTGAACGACAAGCATCACTTAGTGTATATGGTCAGTGCCTTTATTTAAAGTTCTCTCGGTGCAAAAATATTTATAACACTTTCTTGTATAGGTCTGTATACTTATCTATAGCAAAACAAAACAAGTATTATGATTTGTGTCGACGAAATCAGAAATATATAATTATTTCGTTGCTTTTAGCTGCGGAGTTGTCAATGCACGCTGATCGGTTCGTGTCATTTTGTGTTTTATTTACTCTCTTTCTCGTCCAGTAAATCTCTAGGCTTGCGACCAGATTACACTGCGTTCACACTTGATCCCACAAGGAGGATCAGATCCTGCGGTCACGGAGGATCTGATCCAGTGCTGCGTTCACACTGGATCCTGATCCTGCATTGATCGCGCATTGAGCTGATTAGCGGAAACGCTCTCCAAAGGTTATCCACGTACATGATCGCGCAAGCGTTCACACTTGCGTTGATCACCCTTTGATCGCCCTTTGATCGCCCTTTGATCGCCCTTTGATCGCCCTTTGATCGCCCTTGCGGGATCTGATCCTCCTCGCGGGATCAAGTGTGAACGCAGTGTTAGGAGTTAGCTGTGTTTTGTTTGCGCTGTGCTATTATTTTTTGGGGTTCAGAAACGATTGCTGCGCTTTTGTCAAGTGGAAGGTTTGCGGTGACACCATGTAACACATCTCTTTTTGAGACGGAGTGTCTATGGTAAGCCCGTGTCCGAAACGGGCTTCCAGAGCTACGGCTACGGCTATTGTCTTCGCATCCCCGTGTGTTTCCAAGGGAGCAAAGATCTAGCCGTAGCTCTAGACAACAGATTCGGACTCGGCCTTTATATAGTCGCGGAGCGATCTCGCGCTTTCGCGTGCGAGCGGTCTGGTGCCCCGGGTTCTCCCGCGCTGAACTGGACAGGAGGATCACTATTCTCGAGTGCACGACTGAAGCGCGCCCTCAGGCGGCTACTCCTATCGCGGTGCATCCTGGGACTGAAAGCTAGTGCGCGTTGCGCGCCACGCCACTGCGCAGCGCATTTTCTCCCCCATAATGCACCGCGATAAAACAAAAATAGAACAGGGGCGCGTTGGGGCGGTCATAACCAGTCATTGGTTCGGCTGCTCGTGTTCGGCGGCTCGTGCTGTGAAAATAAGTGCACAATATAACCCAAATGTAAACTCAAATTGTCAGCTGAAAATCTCAGTAGAATTCGTATTCTAGCCATTCTTGGTTGTATTCGCTTGGTTGAGTTCAATTTACGATACTATAAGGACGGTCTTCAAAACCGAGTATGAAATACCAAGAATGGTCGATGTTTGTGCGTTTTCGTACAATTACAACAGAACAAACGGAAACCATACAGCTTGGATAAAGTTATTCTTATGCGATTCGTAGTGGTGCAATTAATGTGCTGTCCAGAATCGCGGGTTTGCAGCGGAAAAGGCTGTTGGTTTTACGCGAATCGCTGGTACCCTCCATTCATTTGCCAACCAATTAGCCGCCGTGTTAGGGTTGGTACATGTGCATGGTTAAACATTATGACTCTGATCGTTTACGAAATGAAGGCTTATGCACAGGCTCATGCTTCGGTCACATTGTTTTCCGTTTTAATGTCACAGTCATCTAGAAACAAGCCCAGTTTTCTTGGTGGATACTCTGTGCTTTAACAATACAGCAAACCTTCAAATTTTGGCGACAAACAACAACCTGGATTTTTCAGGTTTTGTCAGACGGAGACGAAGCCTGAGCCCGAGCCTGATCCATGGAGTCATAAAGGGTCTATGCTTTACTAATACAGGGTACCAACCAAGGGGTCAGCCAGTTGTTCGGACAACGTTAACAATCCTCCCCTTATGAGGTCAACTCCCCCGTATACCCCGCGGTAAAGAGCACCGATTTCCCACGTCACGGCCAAGGCACCAGACTATCTGTTTCGATTTTGCTTAATACACTGCCACATAACGTAAGGAAAGGCTGCGTCGAGAGTTAGGAAAAAGGCTACACTCAGTCGGTAGAAATATTGATCGTTGTCATTATAAAAAAGCGACTTGAAACAGAGGCTATATTCAGCAGTCGACAGAAGGGCGTGTTTCGTAATAACCAAGAGCTAGTTCGGTTTGATTCTGTTTGGATGAAATGCTATCAAAATCAGCGAGTCATGGTTAGCACTGCCAACACGTTAGCTTATGATGTGATCGTCTCTGATTGAGTAGAAATGGTTGATCTTGTCGGCAGAAAAAAAAGTGACTTGAAACGAAGGCTATGAGTGTTTTTTTTTTTAGCAAAGTGCCCATGTCTAGTCTTTTAGAGGTAAGTAGACTGGCCCACGGTAGGCAGGGGCCAGGCCATCTTCTTGTCGCCGTTCATGTTCCTGTCGAACGTCTTGTAGGGCGAGGCGGGCCTCAGACGCTCGGTCGACTGGCTGAGGGCGGCCGTTGGCGGCGCCACGCCGACGTGGTTGCGCCGGGCGAAGCGCGATGTGGACGTGATGGCGTACGTGTGACTGCGGTAGCAGCGAAGCGCCGACAGACAGAGCACCTCGCGGCAGCCCCGCCTGAAGTTGGGGTTGCAGTAGCCGTAGACGACGGGGCTGGAGGCGCTCGAGCCGAAGGCCAGCCACACGGTGGCAACGTAGAGGGCGGGCGAAGTCGCCGGCGGGGTCGCACTGGCGGTCAGCCACAGCTGCACGGCGAAGAACGGTGCCCAGCTCAGCAGGTAGAGTCCGGAGACAAACATGAGCATCTTGACCGTCTTCACCTTAGTGCGCGGCACGGCGTTGGCCGTGCGCTGCAGGCGCCCCACGCGCACGCCCACGCGCCAGATGTGACGCACGACGCGGCCGTAGGTGACCACGGTTACCAGCAGCGGCAGCAGGTACCCGGCGAGCACCAGGACGGCCACGTAGACAGCGCCCCCTGGAGTCTTGTCGATGTACGTCTGGCAGACGGGATAGTCGGGCACGCTGTCGTCCACCTCGAAGAAGTACAGGGCCGGGCAGGAGAGAGACAGGGCGACGAACCAGCTGGCGACCACGATGCGCTGCGCCTTGCCGCGCGTGACCTTGAAGCTAAGCGGGTAGAGGATGGTGTAGAAGCGGTCAGCGCTGATGCCGACTAGCACCAGGACGACGACAGAGGGCGCCAGATACTGCAGGAACCGCACCAGCTTGCAGACGAGCGTGCCCAGGAGCCAGCGCTGCGCCACCACGCGGGTCAGGATGGCGGGCAGGCAGAAGAGCGCCACCAAGAGGTCGGCCAGGGCCAGCGAGACCACGAAGTAGTTGGTGGTGCTCTGGAGGCGCCGGCTGCGTCGCACGACGAGCACGACGAAGCAGTTACCGAGCACGGCGAGGAGCCAGAGTGCGCAGGCCGTGACGGCCTGGATGGCCACTCGCCAGACCGCCTGCTCCTGAGGATTGCCAGCCTCGCCCGGCGGGCCGCTGGGGGCGCCCGTCTCCATGCGGTCGAGACGTCGGGGCGCCAGACCCTGCCCAGTGCAGCTCCCTCCTCCCCCGCCCGCGCTCACGAGGAACGGATAGTCGGGCACCGCCGTGGGGTTGTCGCACTGCGGGCGGGACTCACTGCTTCGCGCATATCAGCGTTCAGGCCTCTGGTTATCAAACTCGTATGCTTAGGCGTACCGTATGCTCTGTTTCCTTTTTCGCAGTTGCCAGAAGCCTGCGTAAACAGAAGCTTCAACCTCACTGGCGTCTCCCTAAGGAGCCGTCTTCCCGATCACTTTTGTCGGACACCATCACAGAGGAGGGAGGAGGAGATCGCCCATTCAAGATCCCAGTGCATCGACCCTTTACTCCACCATGAAAGCAGCAATGGTTATCTTCAATTGTATCTCATTCCCAATGCGATGCAGGGAGCCAGTGAGTTACCGGTTACCACTGAGGCCATAACTCTTGTTCAGCTATTGTTCACAGATGCAATTTATGGCACAAAAACCTACAGCAGTGGGCCAAACTTCACCGACGAATAACATTCCTTCACTTTCCTCGGTGAATGATGTGCGCCTAAATGGTGAGTTTCTCTCTCTCTTCTTTCTTCCCGAAGATTGCAGCTCCCCTAGAGAAATTGCCTCATCAGGCATAAGCCCAGAAACCGGACGCACTTGATAATCACCGATGCTCGATCGCCGGGCCGATCCGAGTCACGTGGTACGCTGACGTCACGCGGCCAAATAAAGGGGGGAAACAAAGGCGCACTCAAAGCCCGAATCCGTGTCGAACGAACAAAACAAGGAACCGTTTTCCTCTATAGGGCCCGCGGGTGGAGCATGCTTCGTCATAACCTCTCCCGCATGAGGGCGCTGTTTGCCTTTGGCATCAGCCTCTGGTGGCCATGGCGACTTTATCTCGGGGTCGCGGACGCAGGAGCCACTACGGGAAAACAGAATCACTGATCGGAAAATCGAAGGTTATTTGGGAAGGTGGCTTTCTGGTTCAGCGGCCAATACGATGTCACTGACCCGCCAATAGAGCTCGCAGATCGAGGCCAACAAACACGACAGCCACCGAAAGCTTGAGGTCTCCAGCTCACCAGAAATCATCCCCGTTTGACAATGGCTTCCCCTGCGCTGTCTCTACTGCTGTTATCCGATGTCCCTTTAATACGATGAGAAGCTTACGTGGACCTCTTTACGCACAGTTCATCACTGCGTACGCTTTTCCGATTCAGTCGTATGGCGCGCTGACAAAACAAAATAAACACCACACACGCGAGTGCGCATCACGCAGCCCGTAGCGAGCGACGCTCTCCTATCCTCGCGCAGCAGATGCAGACAGGACAGGGTTCCAGTCTGCCGGTCACGTGGCTCCGCCGTGACGTCCTCGGCGCAGGCGCGATGCGCTCCGTCGAGTCGGAGTGGGTAAGGGCGGGATGGCGCCGTTAGCGTGGCGGCGATGCGAAGACAATCACGATGGATGTGGTCGAGGACGGTGACCTGTTGCTCGCTGTAGATCTGTCTGTCTGTCCCTGACGTGACGGTTTGCCTGCAACAAATAAGGGAGCGACAAGGGAAACAATAACATCTAATTAGCCGTGGAGAGTCGACGGGAAACGAACGGGCACTCTATTGACCTAATCCATAACAGCTATCGATGGGCGTGGCGACCATGGACGTTATGCACATTTTTAACAGAAAAAAAAAAATCACCCCAAAACTGTCAGCGAAGTCTGGTTTACGATCATTTATTCATTGGAAATGAGTTCATCGCGCGCGTTGCTGATCGATTTCCCCCGAGGCTAGCATGTGTCATCAGTGCGTTCTGTTTGAATGGTAATGGAAATTATTGAGACGAAGCTCGGATATTCAGGCAGTGCTTTCGACAGTGGCCTCTCCTCTTATCTCCTCTGCTATGCTCTCCTCCCCTCTCGATCCTCTCCTCTCCTCTCCTCTCCTCTCCTCTCTTCTCCTCTCCTCTCCTCTCCTCTCCTCTCCTCTCCTCTCCTCTCCTCTCCTCTCCTCTCCTCTACTCTCCTCTCCTCTCCTCTCCTCTCCTCTCCTCTCCTCTCCTCTCCTCTCCTCTCCTCTCCTCTCCTCTCCTCTCCTCTCCTCTCCTCTCCTCTCCTCCCTCTCCTCTCCTCCTCGCCTCTCCTCTCCTCTCCTCTCCTCTCCTCTCCTCTCCTCTCCTCTCCTGTCTCTCTCCATCTCTCAATCACTCTGTCTCCCTGTATCTCTCTCCATCTCTCGTCTATCTCTGTCTTCCTGTCTCTCTGGCTCTCTCTCCATCTCTTATCCCTCTCTATTTTCCTGCCCCTCTGTCTCTGAATCTCTCTCACACTTCCGAACCCCGCCTCTCTCTATCTCTCTGTCTCTCTGTCTTTCTCTCCATCTCTGTCTCTCTATGTCAGTGTATCTTTCTGCCTCTCCCTGTCTCTCTGTCTTTCTCTCCATCTCTGTATCTCTATGTCAGTGTATCTTTCTGTCTCTCCCTGTCTGTATGTCTGTCTGTCTGTCTGTCTCTATCTCTATAATGTCTGCCTCCGTCTGTACCTATATATTTCGCTTTTCCTCTCTGTCTATCTGTCTATCTGTCTCTCCCTGTCTTTTTTTCCCATTCCCTCTCTGTCTCTCCACCTCTCTGTCCCTCCCTTTATGGCTCCCCGATTCTACCTCTCTACCTCTAGGCCTCTCCTCCCCCAAACCTTCTCAATCCCACCGTCGCTCATTTTCCCCTCTCCCCCTCGATCTACCATTTCCTGGCAATTATCGTACTCCCGCTGGAGGCAAGAAGAGGACAGAATTGGGCGGTTGCCTGGCAACGCATCAGGAGAACGGCGTTGCCAGGTCGGAGTGGGCTGTATAATGCCACACACGTTTAGAAGCAAGGTTTGGAGGACGCTCCTTTCATGCACGGATAAACTGGCCTTTACTACCGTCGCGTTATTTGTTCACTATCATCATGATTATTATCATAATATTATTATTATGTGTTGCCTTTTTTTGTAACAAAGAGGCATAACCATGATATGACAATCCCGCTCACCTTCTCGTGGGGCATAAGTTATTTATTTGACTTGGATACTTACTCTTTTATTCATGATTATTCCTCTACTCAGCCGATTGACAAACTGACTGACCAAGCAGGCAAGCAAACAAGCCAGCAGGCAAGCAGGCAGACAGACAGGCAGGCGAGCAGGCAGGCAGGCAAGGAAGCAAGCAGTAAGCAGCAAGCAGGCAGGCAATCAAGCAGCAAGCAGGCAGGCAAGCATGCAATCAAGCAAGCATACAAGCAGCAGGCAGGCAAGCAAGCAGTAAGCAGGCAGGCAGGCATGCAAGCAAGCAAGCAAGCAAGCAGCAGGCAGGCAAGCAAGCAAGCAAGCAGGCAGGCAGGCAAACAAGCAAGCAAGCAGCAAGCAGGCAGGCAGGCAGGCAGGCATGCAATCAAGCAAGCAAGCAAGCAGCAGGCAGGCAAGCAAGCAAGCAGCAAGCAGCAAGCAGCAAGCAGGCAGGCAGGCAGGCAGGCAAGCAAGCAAGCAAGCAAGCAAGCAGCAGGCAGGCAAGCAAGCAGGCAGGCAAGCAGGCAGGCAGGCAAACAAGCAAGCAAGCAGGCAAACAAGCAAGCAAACAAGCAGGCAGGCATGCAAGCAAGCAGCAAGCAGGCAGGCAAGCAAGCAATCAATTAGCAAGCAGGCAGGCAAACAAGCAAGCAAGCAAGCAGACAAGCAAGCAGGCAGGCAAGCAAGCAAGCAAGCAATCAAATAGCAAGCAAGCAATCAGCAAGAAGGCAGGCAGGCAGGCACGCACGCATGCAAGCAAGCAGCAAGCGGGCAGGCAAGCAAGCTAGCAATCAATTAGCAAGCAAGCAGGCAAACAAGCAAGCAAGCAAGCAGACAAGCAAGCAGGCAAGCAAACAAGCAGGCAGGCATGCAAGCAAGCAGCAAGCAGGCAGGCAAGCAAGCAAGCAAGCAAGCAAGCAGACATGCAAGCAAGCAAGCAAGCAAGCAAGCAAGCAAGCAAGCAGGCAAGCTATTGCAGCAGGCAGGCACTAAGGCAGAAAGGCAGGAAAGCAAGCAAGCAAGCAAGCATACAGACAGGCAAGTAAGCAAGCAGGCATGCCTGCAGGCAGATAGGCATGTAGGCAAGTGGGCAAGTTTATAAGCAAGCATGCAACCTACCAACCAACTACTAACCACCCAACTGACCAAACAACCTACAAACCAGCCATCTTAAATGAAAACCAAACCCAAACCACTGTCGTGCAACAAAACCCAGACAACTTATATTTCATCCCTGTCCGACGAACCATCCGACCGACTGACCGCCTTCGCACCGAACCGCTCGATAGCTTAACATCAGCTAAAGATTACCAGACCAAGCGAGTAGCCATTCTGTACACGTTCACTGGTACCCGGCTCATGGGCTATTTTTTGATACACTCTATCAATGTATAATGTTACTAACACCAAAGACCTTGTACTGCACTCATCTTAACAAGATTATATCTGAGCTGTCTGTAAGCTTATCTCAGCTCAAAAAATGTAAAAAAAGTGATACTATTATATTATGTACACTGTATCTTAATTCGTTCTCCTTGATAAAGGTTAGGGAACGCACGTACGTTGGAGCAATAGCCTTGTTAAAAAAAAATACTGAAATTTTTTTCCTGCGTTTTTCAGAGCCTGAGAGAGAAAACATAATGTTGGTTATTACACCTCCACAGAAACACGGCGGCAAAGCACACGAAAGCGTGGTAGACGTTCCCCTCTCAGTCAATATTGGCCGAGCTATTGTGGGTACTCTTTTTGTTCTCGTAATTACGAGGCATCCAAAGTAAATAGTATACGGGGCGTTATATCTTTGCTCGCTGTCGACAGCGCTGTATGTCCGCATCGCGGCAGCACTATATGGCTGATTACGAAATCGTGACCGGATGGTGCAAGGATTTTCTTTGTTTAAGATAATTATTCAATGCAGGATCAGATATCGGGAGTGGTTGTTGAAGCGGTGGTGGACATGATAGGCCCTTTAACATTCAAACTATTGTAATACTGTATGCGAACATGTTGCAAATTACTGACGGACTAAAAAGCGAATTATCAAAAAATAGAGGGGCATGCATGACAGAATTTTGGTGTTGGGGGTGGTGGTGGTGGTGGTGGTGGTGGTGGTGGTGGTGGTGGTGGTGGTGGTGGGGGGGGTGGTGGTGGTGGTGGTGGTGTTGTCGTTGTGGACGTCGATGTTGTTACTGTACTTTTTTTTAACTCCTTCTAGAAAGAAACTTTCTCGGAAGAAACCTTATCGAAAGAAACTTTCTCGGAAGAAACCTTCTCGAAAGAAACCTTTTCGAAAGAAACCTTCCTATCCCCAGTCACTGACAAAGACTCGGTCGAGATTAGATTTATTTTTGAACGTGTGTCTTCCGCTTTTGGTTGTATTCTTTCGACCGCACACTTTTCTATAATGGTTTCTCTATTTATTTGTTTTTCTGTGCCCGTACAGTATGGAGAGGAATTCGGCAATCCACTAATTATTAAATCTTGGATAATGGGACAACTGACTTGTTTTTCTCGATTAAACCAGGTCACTCTTCAAAAAGCCGGCTCTATAATTATAGTAGGCTTCGGCTCCGGCTTCGTCTCTGTTATCCGAAAGCTGAAAACACGGGTCCGAGTTCTTTTGTTGTTGAAGTTGAAGCTTTGGATTCCTTATCAAAACGCAGTCAAACATTCAAAAATGATAATAATAGGCTTCCTGTTTTTTATGCCTTGTACTTGAAATGGATGGGGAAAAAAACTAGAGACAAATCCTGAGCCTGAGCCTGAGCCGAAATTTTGGAAATGGGTGTTTTGCCGTTTCCTCGTCATCCCTGCACAAGTTTTTGTCTATTCTGACATACTCAGTGACATCTATAATTATTTGTCAGCGTTGTCACGGTAACGGATGTGAATCAAGTCAGACGTACACCGTGCCCAAGGCAACCGAACCAACCCCATTCTCACAAACACCACACAGACACACACATCCATTTTTTTGTATCCTTGTGGAGACATTGCTTTGTTCTCGTGCACTATACAACCGAGTGAGAAACGATGTTTTAAAAATGCTCCCATTTCAACCACATTCACTTTCCTGGGTAGAAATTTGGACCGTATGTCCTTTATAAAAATAATAACACTTCAATTTGCGAAGGATTCTTATCAATCACAGAATAATTTTCCGTTTTGGGGGTTATTTCCAAATAATTATCAGTGTCGTGAAAACCTTGTGGAGACCTATACACCTTTACAATATCCATGTGGAGACCTATTCACCCTATTGGACTATAGGTCTCCACAAGACACTTTTTAATTCGCGCCCAAACACACGCAGGGATATAATTATTAATACAAAGATAAAACGAGATTTCAATCGTGAGACAGAGAGCAAGCGTTACCGTGCCTGACGGTCGAGGGATTCTGTGCCATTCCGACAATAACTCTCATTATCATAATCAGCCTGTGCGTAAAAAAATAACAACAATACGGTCATTTTTCTCTCCCATCTTTCACCCGTCGCAGCTCGGCCTCTCCCTCCCCGTCAACAATGCGTTAGTCAGATCAGGAAGAATACTGTTGGCCAGTCTTCGCACCGGCAACCAAAACTGAAACGCCAATGTCGGTTGTCGCCAAGGTATAGAGATGGTGAGGGGTATGTGTGACACCGCCTCCATCTCCCCCCACCCCCCCCCCCATCCACCCCTGCTTCTTCTTACCTGAATTCAGTTGTTTTGGGGGGTCCGAGTGATGCGGCGGTCACACGGCGATCCTCTGGTCTGAACAGACGAACGACTGCGGTGTCACCCAGCGAACCTTACAAGCTGCCTTTCCGCCATAATAAAAACAACTCGTGCGATATCTCCACGAAGTCAGGCGGCCGGCGCTGTTTTCGTATTATTTTTTTCCTTCGGGTTGCTTTAGTTTCACCGTCCAATCTCTCGCGGCCGCCGCTTATCGGCAGGTATATGACTTTTAAGCACACACGGACGCGGCTAGGCTTTAGATAAACGACCGTGCAGATAATGAGGCGGGTGTACAGCGCGCTGGCCGGCTTTGTCCAGCCCTGACATCATATGCACGTTATTGACACACACACCACACACCACAAAAAAACGCACCGTGTGCGGGCAAGACACGCGTATTATGTACACGTATGGTCGGCAACCCTTCCTCCTCGCCTACGCTCTTGATATGCACCGACGTCTGATAGATATTATTATCATAATTAGGGGCTATATGCATGGCATTATTTTTTTCTCAGAGCAAGGCACGGGGGAGACTCGGCCTTGGGGACGAGGTTAAAGGAGAGGAGGGGGTGATCGAGGGTATAATTGTCCAAAATTCGTAGCATCGGTGTGTACAGCTCCAAGAAAATACGAGGGGAGGGGCTTCGGAGATCCACCCTCATTAATCTCAAAAACAAAAAGTCCGACGAATTTGAAAATTAAGCGTGCTGATACATTATTCATGTGCTGAATCTGATTGCATGATTGATTGATTGATTGATTCAAACATCATTTTTATGAATGATTAGATAATTAATCACTCATGATAAATATTTGTGACCCGGCACAGCATAATGAGAAATAACCCCCACTTTTGAGATTTTGAGATTTTCTAATGATGTGAAAGAGTATACCATTAGCTTTCGAATGATATCAAAATTATTTCCGTGTGAACTTTGTTATAAATAGTACAAGGGGACTTTGCTCGTTCATTTGGTACCAAACACAATATAGCAGCACCATTCTAACTCCTCGAAAGCGGCCATTCCACAAGGCAGGAACTTTACATTTTCATGAAAACAGTACACAAACACTCCCCCGTCATTTAGAGACGGATATCGGAAAAATCCTTTGAATATAATATTCTCCAATACATTAACTTTCCGAAAATACATTTTTTTTGTATCGACTTGAGAAGATACTTTGACTACAGCCGTTGTTTACTCGAAAAGTGTTTTGGTGGGATATTCCTCATGTCGCTGTGCCGAAATCCAAAGTTATCCTGCGATAAATGCGACGAGGCAACGCACAGTCACGGAAACCACTTTTCGAGAAAAACGGCTCTAAAGTTTGACGTCGTGGACAATTCCCGATTTTTCAATATTTACAGACATTATTTTGTTGAATAATTCCTTCGGCCATCGGACGGGGGATTCTCTAATACATAAACTTTCCAAAAAATGCGAAAAAATTAAGACTGATTTTGACATGCATTCTAACAATAATTATCTCTGCCTTTGAGAAAGGTCCTGCTAGGATCGAAACGTCAGGCTCACTAAATTTTAAGATTTGAATTGTGGTAATTTTAGTCAGTAAGCAGTTTGCAACATTTTTGTATATCACCTTAAATTAATAAATAAATAATAAAGACTTTTAAGGCTTGGCATGGTGGGCGAATCAATAATAGGTAGGTTTGCGGTGACACCATGCATAAGGTCTCTTAAAGAAGAGGTGTGGTTCTGAAAAGAACCCGAGTGGTACATGTAACTCGACGTTTCGAACGGTATGCTTTGGCCGTCATCAATCTTAATTTTAGTCGGTAAGCAGTTTGCAACATTTTTGTATATCACCCCTATTGTATCCTTAAAAACCCTAGATTGTAATCCTTATAAAAATATCTCCCTACCAGCTTTACTCTTTGTCCTTAAATCTTTTTTGAATTTCGACGCCAGTCTACTCGAATCATTTTCGAGTCTACTCGAAAATGACTTTTGGAGTAGATGCGTCATTACGCCAGTCACAAATCTTATCCTATACATTAGATGAATTTCGCATCGTATTTTTTACCTTTTGTAGTGGGGGTAGATATTTGAATAGTGAGTCACTGGGCCGTTACCTGTTTAGTTTGTTGATTAATACAAAACTGTTGCAAACTGCTGACTGACCCCAAAGGACCTGCAATACATGAATCTCAAAAATTAGAGGGCCTGACGTTTCGAGCCTAGCAGGATCTTTCTCCAAGGCAAAGTTTGTTATTTGGATCCCGCCGAAATTCTTTTCGAGACGCGAGGTCGAAATTCTTTTCGAGACTCGAGATCGAAATTCTTTTCGAGACTCGAGGTCGAAATTCTTTTCGAGACTCGAGGTCGAAATTCTTTTCGAGACTCGAGGTCGAAATTCTTTTCGAGACTCGAGGTCGAAATTCTTTTCGAGACTCGAGGTCGAAATACTTTTCGAGACTCGAGGTCGAAATAAGCCAATTTCCACCAACAGAGGGCGTTTCATTAGCACCATCTTTGTGATCTATAAATTATGTAAACTGAAACGATACTTGAAAATAACATGACAGGGTGAAAAAAGCACCAAGAAAACGTCAATTTTACGAGCCCAATGACACAAAAGAGAGGTTTATCCAACCCTTTTTTTTAACAGTGTGTACACCAAAATTGTTTTTAATAAGGGGTCTTTGGAGGCTAATTAACTGATACATTGTAGAACAAGTGAAGCTAGACAACCTGGGGGTTCACTCTTCAATTTGGTATGTAATTTGGACCATATCTGGCTTTACATGTGGCCCTATTTGGCTGCGGAAGTGGAGGGGTCCATCCCAAAATCCTTGCCGAAATTCGGCTTGGGCGGCTACACATTTTGGGGGTGTTTTTTTCTGGGGGTAATTAGCAAAAAATCTAATCGGCTAAGAGCACAAAAATTGAAAAGAATTTGAGAGATGAAGGTCCAAACTACAATTTTAAGTATAGCTACAAGAACTGAGAGACTTTTGGGCATGGGATAATTGGCTTTGAAAGCGAGTGTTTTTGTACAGTGTTCAATGGGAGCGCTATTTAGTGTTCTGCACCCTATAGGGTACCGTAAATAAACCTAACAGCGCCCTCTGTCGTCCAACACGAATTAACTTGATTGAAAATGGCCGTCCGTCTGACAGTTCATGACGAAGGCAGCGCCGGTGTGCCGTCGCCCTGTCGGTGAATTTGGGGGAAAATCCTCGCCCGCCGCAGCCGTCCATGGGAGCAGAACTGGGAGCGTGACTGTCGTTTCTAGGAGAAGAGGAGGAGGAGGAGGGTCGGCAGAATGGCGTCGATTATCAAAGGCCAGATCATAAAGCACCTATCCAAGTGAGTGAACTTGTGGGATGTGGGCGTTGCGGTGATGTGTATTCATGTTTCGGTGTTTGGTCGTCTGCTCTACTCCTCTAGGCTCTAGTCTTAGTCTACGTGTAATAACCTAGTAAAGTAGTATTACTATTATTAAACTGCTCGGAATCCCGTCAAACTAATTATGTGTTCGACTCCATGACTACCCCCGAGCCCCGACCAAAACCCCCAGATTTTAGTAATTGTTACCCCCAGATTTTGCTCAGATAACTATATTTGAGCTCAGTCAAACCTTCGCAGGATTTCTTTTTTGGAATGTTTAATCATGGTTTACTAAAAGCACAAACTGTGGCAATCTTGTGACCTACATCTGTAGTTACCAATGTTGTATAGGGCCTTAAAATGCAATAATGTAACACTTTGATTTGTGCTACTGCTCAGTTATCTGAGTCTTAGGTCTTGTGTTACTTGGAAGTGTGACACATATTATAAAGTCTACAATCCTTCAAGGGTGTTTTGAAACTATTTGGTCACTTTGGTGTACTCATGTTTCAGGGCTCGAAATATCCACTAGACTGTGGACCGAGTCTAGTGTCGTAGTGATTTCAGCATCGGTCTAGTGCCAAGTGTGACCACACTGGACCGGCTGTTTAGCACTGGTATTTTTTTATTGCACCATGAAGAAAATGGCTCTAAACTATAACCTTGACTTTGACCTGTACTTGAGTAAACGGCTTATTCTCATGGTATTCCTTTCACTGCATGCAAAACTGTTCTCGTTTACATGTAGATACAGTACCCGATGGCACAGCTAGTGCTGGTACGAAAAACCAGAGGTCTCGGGTTCAAGTCCTGGTCCGTCCAGTCAGTGTTTTCTTTGCCAATTTAAAAACAAAAAATCCACCAAAAATTATCCTTTTGGCAGCAGTGAGTTTTCTAATACTGACTAGGATTATGTTAAAATTGAGTGGGCCTGACGTTTCGATCCTAGCAGGACCTTTCTCAAAGAGAAAGGTCCTTTGAGAAAGTTCCTGCTAGTGCTAGGATTGAAACGTCAGGCCCACTAAATTGTAAGATTTGCATTTTGGTAATTTTAGTCAGTAAGCAGTTCAAATGCAACATTTTTGTACATGTATATATCATATAACAAATGTAGAGGCAGAATACCTATACTGTACATTACAAACATGTATAATAATTTACCCGGCAACGGCATTCTTCCCTCAAACGCTATTCTGCTGGTCCAGTCTGATTGGCCAATTGTCATTACATCATGTTTCATGCATGCTCTATAATCCGATATTGGCTAATCTGAGTAAAGAGTGTTCATCAAAAATATGCATAACATCAGCGGGAACGACCTCCAGGAAGAATGCCGTTGCCGGGTGAATAATACACTTCCATAATATAAAGTGGTCTGCTTCCCTGTCTCTCCACACTCTGCAGGTTTGCCAAGAACCTGTCGCAGGACAGGATCCGGCTGAGCACGCTGAAGGGCGAGGGGAACCTGACTGACCTGGAGCTGGACGAGGAGGCTCTGATGGAGGTCCTGGAGTTCCCCTCCTGGCTGGCCCTCGACAAGGTCCTCTGCAAGAAGGTCTCCGTCAAGGTAATCCTTGCTCCCACCAGTCCCAAGGGGCGTTCGCTCTAGAGCACAAAAAACATTTGCGATTCAACGCACAATTTACGAAAAGAACCCGAGTTACCACTCGGGTTCTTTTCAGAACCACACCTCTTCCTTTAAGAGACCTTATACATGGTGTCACCGCAAACCCTCCTATAGAGTTATCACTCAGGTTCTTTTTAGAACCACACCCCTTCTTTAAGAGACCTTATACATGGTGTCACCGTTAACCTTCCTATAGAGTTATCACTCAGGTTCTTTTTAGAACCACACCCCTTCTTTAAGAGACCTTATACATGTACATGGTGTCACCGTAAACCTTCCTATAGAGTTATCACTCAGGTTCTTTTCAGAACCACACCTCTTCTTTAAGAGACCTGTCACCGCAAACCCTCCTATAGAGTTATCACTCAGGTTCTTTTCAGAACCACACCTCTTCTTTAAGAGACCTTATACATGGTGTCACCGCAAACCCTCCTATAGAGTTATCACTCAGGTTCTTTTCAGAACCACACCCCTTCTTTAAGAGACCTTATACATGGTGTCACCGCAAACCCTCCTATAGAGTTATCACTCAGGTTCTTTTCAGAACCACACCCCTTCTTTAAGAGACCTTATACATGGTGTCACCGCAAACCCTCCTATAGAGTTATCACTCAGGTTCTTTTCAGAACCACACCTCTTCTTTAAGAGACCTTATACATGGTGTCACCGCAAACCCTTCTATAGAGTTATCACTCAGGTTCTTTTCAGAACCACACCCCTTCTTTAAGAGACCTTATACATGGTGTCACCGCAAACCCTCCTATAGAGTTATCACTCAGGATCTTTTCAGAACCACACCTCTTCTTTAAGAGACCTTATACATGGTGTCACCGCAAACCCTGCTATAGAGTTATCACTCAGGTTCTTTTCAGAACCACACCCCTTCTTTAAGAGACCTTATACATGGTGTCACCGCAAACCCTCCTATAGAGTTATCACTCAGGTTCTTTTCAGAACCACACCTCTTCTTTAAGAGACCTTATACATGGTGTCACCGCAAACCCTCCTATAGAGTTATCACTCAGGTTCTTTTCAAAACCACACCCCTTCTTTAAGAGACCTTATACATGGTGTCACCGCAAACCTTCCTATATTGATTCACCCACCATGCAAAGCCTTAAGTCTTATTTATTAATTTATTAATTTATTGACTAAAATTACCAAAATATAAAACTCAAAATTGAGTGGGCCTGACATTTTGATCCTACCAGCTGCTACATGTACATGTAGGATCAAAATGTCAGGCCCACTAAATTTTGAGATTTGCATTTTGGTAATTTTAGTCAGTAATCAGTTTGCAACATTTTTGTAAGTATATCATGTTAAAATAATTCCTTCCGCAAAAATGGTGCACATTATACATGCATATGCATGCTCATGTCCATGTACTGTATGTATGGACAAGTCTGTGGCATTTATTTATAGTGGAGTGTGCATTATGTTTGCTGTGCCCCTTGTGTCGTGTGTCAGTGTGTGGGTACCTTACATGTACATGTACATCATGGGTACATCATGGGTATATTGACACACGAGAAAAGAAAACGAGAAAAGAAAATTAGACTTGAATTTCTTGAAGGCATATTGAATACATATATCCGAGAGCAATTACATGTATGAGAAGAGACGTGTGTGTGTCTATGGTATTAGGGACGTGAAAATTGCAAATTCAATGTGCCCATGTACCGTACACTGTACAGTGTGCACATGTACATAAAGTACTTATATAACCATGAATCTGTACTGGTACAAGGTATTGCACGATGATATGAATCAGATAATTCCACTGACTCTAATCCCTAGCTACATGTAAATCAAACATGGTTGGTTTAGGTTGGGTTATAGCAACTAAGATAACCTAGATTACTGTCTGACTGTACAGTTATCAGTGTTACATACACGTACATGTACATTGTGGACAGTTTTGCCATTATGACACCATCAAGATGGCAGCATGTACATTGTGTACTTTATAACTGACCGGTGCACATCACTAAATACTGTACATGTAAATCAAAGATGGCGGCTCTACACTCATTTACACATGTACCATAAAGATGTGTGAAATTAATCATTAAACATATACACGTAAACCATGTACTGTAGGTACTTGACTGGTGCACATCACTAAATAAATCAAAGATGGCGGCTCTACACTCATCATAAAGATGTGTGAAATGAATCATTTAACATGTATACACGTAAACCATGTACTGTAGGCGCTTGACTGGTACACATCACTAAATAAATCAAAGATGGTGGCTCTACCCTCATTATCATTAAGATACTGTGTGAAAGGAGTCAATAGGTTGACTGGTACACACCACTAAATAAATCAAAGATGGTGGCTCTACCCTCATTATCATATACTGTGTGAAATGAGTTAATTGGTTGTCTGATGCATACCACTGAATAAATCATTTCCACGTAAGGCTGTTGTCGTGAAAACATTTTCTTGTCGACATGTCGCCATAATTTTATGCCGATTGTCGACATTGTCGCGACAGAGACTCCGATTTAGTCAAAAATCAGCTGTGACAATATTGGAATTTTGTTTAGTTAATAAACGAATGGGGCAATGCAAACTGCCATGGTTGTGAACTTGTGAAAATATTTCTTTGTCGACAACAATGTCGACAAAAGCCATGTCGACAACAGCCTTTGTACGTACATGTACATGTACTTACGGTGTACAGTGTACAGGTGTACATGTACATGTACCGTACATGTACATGTACATGTACATGTACATGTACATGTACATGTACATGTACATGTACCGTACAGTATTTGTAATCGTTAGACTGTCTGATTGAACTTTGAAGGCCACACGTAGCTGTCATTCCATCCTCTCTGTGTTTCGCGACGCGTTTGGCACTCATTGATTTTGCTCCCCTTCAGTCTGAGCTGGGCAGAAGGAGACCAGGAAATTGATTGTCAATGTTTTGCAAACTTACCGGTATAGTGGGTGCATGCAGCGTGTGTGTGTGTGTGTGTACATGTACGTGTGGCTGATGGCAGCGTTGCTCCTGCATATTAAACTGTGGGGCGCCGTCTACCTCACACTTTGGATGGGCCACCTCAGGGCTTTGTCACAAAAACTTGCCACCTTAGGGGTCAAATTTATGCTTGGAATAAGTTCACAAATATAATAGGGCCTAGTGCCCAAGGTTGGCAACTGCAAAGGACTGCTGAAACTGTTAGTACCGGTACTGTATGTACATGCATTGTACATGTATGTAGTCATGTACATGTACATGTACACTGTACATACTGTACATACAGTGCAGTGCAGTGCATGTACTGTACATGTACAGGTGTGTGTACATGTACATGTACACCTGTACATGTACACAGTACATGTACACAGTACATGTACATGTACACATGTACATGTACACAGTACATGTACATGTACACCTGTACCTGTACAGGTCTGTACATGTACTGTACAATGTACAGTACAGTGTACATGTACAGTACTGTACAATGTACATATGTACAGTACTGTACAATGTACATGTACATGTACAGTTGTATGTATATTTTGTACACCTGTACATGTGTACACCTGTAGTACATGTGTACACCTGTACATGTGTACACATTCACATGTGTACACCTGTACATGTGTACATCTGTACATGACATGTTGTACACCTGTGTAGTAATGTGTACACCTGTACATATACATGTACATGTACGTCCACCTGTGTACACCTGTACATATACACGTATACATGTACAACTGATCTATTACATGCATCAGCTGGTCTGTTACATCATGGTTACATGTACATGTACACCCGTACCAAGCTTTTCGGAAAGTAATTGAAATCAATTTGAGATTGAGTGCATTAGCGATGAATTAGCAGCATTGCCAGTGGTCATGCATGGTAGATCAAATCTACAGTGTACATGTACTGGTACATTACATGCACATTTATAAGTGAATTCACCAAACAGAAAATTGTTAATGTATAGTACACGTACATTGTACATCATGTACAGTCTGACAGTACACCTAATGTACACGTACATGTACATTGTGGTATGTACAATTCCATACACACGTTCATGTGCTACATGTACATGTATCTTGTTAGTGAGCACACTGCAGTCCATGAATTTCATTTGTGAAAGGGCATGTCAATTTAACCAAGCACTTGGATGAAAAGGGTAAGGGACAAACTCAGCTGTTAAAGGGAAGAAACATTTACAATTATAGTTTATAAACTACTGTACAAGCACGGTACAAGCATACGGTACAAAGTACACGTATTTACTAAACTGGTCTAGACCGTCTGATCGGTAGGGTATTGGTCAAGGTACAGATAAAGACCAAATGGCACTGGACCAGTGGACCCAGTCCAGTCATTTAGGCACTGGTCTGGCAGACTCCATGAACCAAACTTAGACCGATGGACACTGGACCAGTGGACCTAGTCCAGTCATTAAGGCATTGGTCTGGCAGACTCCATGAAACAAACTTAGACCAATGGGCACTGGACCAGTGGACCCAGTCCAGTCATTTAGGCATTGGTCTGGCAGACTCCATGAACCAAACTTAGACCGATGGACACTGGACCAGTGGACCTAGTCCAGTCATTAAGGCGTTGGTCTGGCAGACTCCATGAAACAAACTTAGACCAATGGGCACTGGACCAGTGGACCCAGTCCAGTCATTTAGGCATTGGTCTGGCAGACTCCATGAACCAAACTTAGACCAATGGGCACTGGACCAGTGGACCCAGTCCAGTCTCTCCCTCTCTCCCCCTCCCTCTCTCCCTCTCTCTCTCTCACGCACTCTCTCCCTCTCTCCCCCTCCCTCTCTCTCTAACACGCACTCTCTCCCTCTCTCCCCCTCCCTCTCTCTCTAACACACCCTCTCTCCCTCTCTCCCCCCTCCCTCTCTCCCTCTCTCTCTCTCAAGCACTCTCTCCCTCTCTCCCCCTCCCTCTCTCTCTAACACACCCTCTCTCCCTCTCTCCTCCTCCCTCTCTCTCTAACACACCCTCTCTCCCTCTCTCCCCCTCCCTCTCTCCCTCTCTCTCTCTCAAGCACTCTCTCCCTCTCTCCCCCTCCCTCTCTCTCTAACACACCCTCTCTCCCTCTCTCCTCCTCCCTCTCTCTCTAACACACCCTCTCTCCCTCTCTCCCACTCCCTCTCTCCCTCTCTCTCTCTCAAGCACTCTCTCCCTCTCTCCCCCTCCCTCTCTCTCTAACACACCCTCTCTCCCTCTCTCCTCCTCCCTCTCTCTCTAACACACCCTCTCTCCCTCTCTCCTCCTCCCTCTCTCTCTAACACACCCTCTCTCCCTCTCTCCCCCTCCCTCTCTCCCTCTCTCTCTCTCAAGCACTCTCTCCCTCTCTCCCCCTCCCTCTCTCTCTAACACACCCTCTCTCCCTCTCTCCTCCTCCCTCTCTCTCTAACACACCCTCTCTCCCTCTCTCCCCCTCCCTCTCTCTCTAACACACCCTCTCTCCCTCTCTCCCCCTCCCTCTCTCCCTCTCTCTCTCTCAAGCACTCTCTCCCTCTCTCCCCCTCCCTCTCTCTCTAACACACCCTCTCTCCCTCTCTCCTCCTCCCTCTCTCTCTAACACACCCTCTCTCCCTCTCTCCCCCTCCCTCTCTCCCTCTCTCTCTCTCAAGCACTCTCTCCCTCTCTCCCCCTCCCTCTCTCTCTAACACACCCTCTCTCCCTCTCTCCCCCTCCCTCTCTCTCTAACACACCCTCTCTCCCTCTCTCCCCCTCCCTCTCTCCCTCTCTCTCTCTCAAGCACTCTCTTCCTCTCTCCTCCTCCCTCTCTCTCTAACACACCCTCTCTCCCTCTCTCCTCCTCCCTCTCTCTCTAACACACCCTCTCTCCCTCTCTCCCCCTCCCTCTCTCCCTCTCTCTCTCTCAAGCACTCTCTCCCTCTCTCCCCCTCCCTCTCTCTCTAACACACCCTCTCTCCCTCTCTCCTCCTCCCTCTCTCTCTAACACACCCTCTCTCCCTCTCTCCCCCTCCCTCTCTCCCTCTCTCTCTCTCAAGCACTCTCTCCCTCTCTCCCCCTCCCTCTCTCTCTAACACACCCTCTCTCCCTCTCTCCCCCTCCCTCTCTCCCTCTCTCTCTCTCAAGCACTCTCTCCCTCTCTCCCCCTCCCTCTCTCTCTAACACACCCTCTCTCCCTCTCTCCTCCTCCCTCTCTCTCTAACACACCCTCTCTCCCTCTCTCCCCCTCCCTCTCTCCCTCTCTCTCTCTCAAGCACTCTCTCCCTCTCTCCCCCTCCCTCTCTCTCTAACACACCCTCTCTCCCTCTCTCCCCCTCCCTCTCTCTCTAACACACCCTCTCTCCCTCTCTCCCCCTCCCTCTCTCCCTCTCTCTCTCTCAAGCACTCTCTTCCTCTCTCCTCCTCCCTCTCTCTCTAACACACCCTCTCTCCCCCCTCCCTCTCTCTCTTTCCATTTGATTGGGTACTAATGAGTGCCATGCTTAATTTCCATCTCCTTTGTCAAATAATCAAACTACATGTACAAAGGGAAGCATACGGTAGCAGTGACCCTATAGGCAGAGCGGCTTTTGATTCATTCCGATAATGAACGCTCACCTTGAGGTTAATCCTCACTCAATCCGGCACAGGGGAAGATCGACTTTGTCTCGACCAGACCGCTGGCTGGCATGAATTTTTGATGACATATCTCCGGTGAATAATTTCTCCCTTGAGACAGAGACAAATCACTTCGTATTCCCCCCTTCCCCCTTTCCCTAAAAAAAAAACCCAGCCAGAAACAAACCTGTTTTAAAGCCCCTGCACAACATTGGTCGAGGTCAAAGAATAGCATCCATACGTTGTCTGATCCAACATATGCATGAAATAGTGCACCTGTGAACATTTCAGCTCAATCTGCCAATCGAGTCTTGAGAAAATTGCGAAAACCGCTTCATTTGTTTCGCGAAAGTGCAGCATTCAACGTCGTACTGTACCGGAAAATAGTTTAGATCTCAGTGAGACGTAAACTATTTCTTTACTTTTTTCTCCAAAAATACAGCATTTTAGGCAGAAATATTTCAGTGCGAGGTTTCTATTATAACCATCTTCAAACTACATAAGTTTCATGTAAATCTGTAAACATTTCTGTTTTTCGATCTTACCAATGTTGTGTAGGGGCTTTAAAGCAAAGGTACTGTATAGCAAGATCAGATTTGAAGGTTTGTACTATGGCTCTAAAAAGAGCCGGTAACTCTAGTCTAAGTAGATTTAAGTGTTACTGGAGCCTCCTTTGAGAGCCATAGGCCTACTCCTTCTCTTAAGAGATGGTGTACATGTACATGTACATGGTTTCACTGCAAAGGTCTATTAAAATATATATGAAATACTGTACGTATACTATTAAATACATATTTTATTGTTCTTTAGTGACTAATGCTGTTTTTACAATCTCTTTTTTTTTTCATGCGATTTGAGTACTTACAAAAATCTGCTTTTGTGGATGTCGGACATACCGTAGTCTCTGTGTGACAGTACTGTACATGTACATGTACTTTATTAATTGAAAGTTTTATTTCCTAGACTATACAAACATGACAAATACATGTACAGTAACACGTGTACGTGTACATGTGTAGGCCTACCGGTACATGTAATTGAATGTTTTATCTCCTAGACAATAGGGCCTACATACATACATGTAGGCCTACATGTAATTGAAGGTTTTATCTCATCAAATTCACGTGTACAATGTACATGGAAACATGTGAATGTAATCGAAGGTTTGTTATCTCATACTGTCAGACTGTACAGTAGGTGTAGTCAAATTTGTGTGAGTACATTTTCACTTTGCAAAATCATATACATGTACCGGTGCCCCTCCCGTACCCATGCTGGATTGCTGGTACATGTATTTTTGTATAGTACAGAAAGTGGAAGCAAACAACAACAATGGACTACTGTAATTAATTCTCGCCATGTACATGTACATGTACCGGTACACATGTATATACGTACATGTACTGCACAGTATACATGTACATGTACATACTGCACTGTACATGTATACCGGTGCACGTACAAACCATGTACACGTACACGTACATGTACATGTACTACAGTACATTCATGATAGTACGTGTACTGGACATGTACATTACCGTAATAATTCTGAACATCTGGCCATTGAAGTGCCACTCAAAACCAGCTTTGGCAACATGAAACAGGTTTTGTCAGCATGGGGGTGAATTACATTGTTTACGTACCGGTGTACTGGTAGCGGTACTGTACCGGTACATCTTGGAGGTACATGTACATGTACATGTAGCGGTACACATGTAGGAGGCACCTCCTTGTACATGAACCCGGTACCGTACATGTAAGTGTACATGTACATGTACAATGTACTGTACATACATGTACGTGTACATGTAGATGTACATGTAGATCTATGCATGTACACGTGTATACGGTTACGTGTACATGTGCTATACACATACATGTACATATACAATGTGCAATGTACAGTATATCATTTTAGCAATTTTTTTTCAGCATTGCTCCCAACATGCTGATGAGAACAATCAAGGTCAAATTCTGCCGACAATTACATCATCCACCCATTAGCGACTCCCTGCTTTCCGACAATTGTGGCCGCATTTGCATCCATTCCACTCCAGTGTACAATGTACATTGTACATTGATGTACTGTACATGTAGGCTATACAGTGCTGTAGTTTGACCATTATAATAACAAATTCAGACTCAAACAATGGTACTGGTACAGTACGTGTGAATGTACACAAAGCAGGTTTGGTTTGTTTAAACAGTTAAAGCCCCTACACAACATTGGTCGAGGTCAAAGAATAGCATCCATTCGTTGTCTGATCCAACATAATGAATGAAATAGCACACCTGTGAATATTTCAGCTCAATCCGCCAACGGAGTCTCGAGAAAATCGTGAAAACCGCTTCATTTGTTTCGCGAAAATGCAGCATTCAACGCCGTACTGTTCCGAAAAATAGTTTAGATCTCGGTGAGACGTAATTGATTTATTTGACTAATTTCTCCCAAAATACAACATTTAAGGCAGAAATATTTCAGTGAGAGGTTTCTACTATAAGTATAACCATCTTCAAAGTGTATTTGTTTCCTGTAAATCTGTGAACATTTCTGTTTTTCGATCTTATATACCAATGTTGTGTTGGGGCTTTAACTTAGGGCAAATGGAACCAGACAATCATGACAGTGGTTGTGAATGGATGGACACACTGCATGGTGTACATGTACATGTACTACCAGCAAGCATGGTGACATTCCTCATAAATTTGTATTCCGAAAATGTTGAGGGGGCCCTGGGTGTACATGTACATGTACATGTATATCATATATTTATTTATAAATATTTATTTTATTTTCTGGGCTAACGCAAACAATGAGTCATCACAAATAATACAAATACACATGATGATAAACATAACAGATTTAGGCCTAACAATCCCGCAGGACTACCCAAAAGAAACAATTTTCGGTCAAGATGCTCTCCTAAGTACCGGTACACGTAATTTATGGACAATGTTCAGAGATTTAGGATGAAACCCGTCTTCTTCTTCTCAAGTCCTTTCTCTCAATTACACTCGACCTAACAGATACTGGACGCGGATGAAACCCGTGAAACAGATTATAAATTCATAAAATTATGGAGTTGTTCAAGTACATGTTTACACCAGCTTTCCTCCTTTGATCCCTTCCCTACTGCCTGCCCTTCCCTTTGATCTCACCCTAGTTTGTCTACCAGCTTTCCTCCTTTGATCCCTTCCCTACCTGCTTGCCCTTCCCTGTGATCTCACCCTGGTCTGTCTACCAGCTTTTCTCTTTTGACCCCTTCCCTACTGCCTGCCCTTCCCCTTGATCTCGCCCTGGTCTGTCTACCAGCTTTCCTCCTTTGATTCCTTCCCTACTGCTTGCCCTTCCCTTTGATCTCACCCTGGTCTGTCTACCAGCTTTCCTCCTTTGATTCCTTCCCTACTGCTTGCCCTTCCTTTTGATCTCACCCTGGTCTGTCTACCAGCTTTCCTCCTTTGATTCCTTCCCTACTGCTTGCCCTTCCCTCTGATCTCACCCTGGTCTGTCTACCAGCTTTCCTCCTTTGATTCCTTCCCTACTGCTTGCCCTTCCCTCTGATCTCACCCTGGTCTGTCTACCAGCTTTCCTCCTTCGATCCCTTCCCTACTGCTTGCCCTTCCCTTTGATCTCACCCTGGTCTGTCTACCAGCTTTCCTCCTTTGATTCCTACCCTACTGCTTGCCCTTCCCTTTGATCTCACCCTGGTCTGTCTACCAGCTTTCCTCCTTTGATTCCTTCCCTACTGCTTGCCCTTCCCTTTGATCTCACCCTGGTCTGTCTACCAGCTTTCCTCCTTTGATTCCTTCCCTACTGCTTGCCCTTCCTTTTGATCTCACCCTGGTCTGTCTACCAGCTTTCCTCCTTTGATTCCTTCCCTACTGCTTGCCCTTCGCTCTTATCTCACCCTGGTCTGTCTACCAGCTTTCCTCCTTTGATTCCTTCCCTACTGCTTGCCCTTCCCTCTGATCTCACCCTGGTCTGTCTACCAGCTTTCCTCCTTCGATCCCTTCCCTACTGCTTGCCCTTCCCTTTGATCTCACCCTGGTCTGTCTACCAGCTTTCCTCCTTTGATTCCTACCCTACTGCTTGCCCTTCCCTTTGATCTCACCCTGGTCTGTCTACCAGCTTTCCTCCTTTGATTCCTTCCCTACTGCTTGCCCTTCCTTTTGATCTCACCCTGGTCTGTCTACCAGCTTTCCTCCTTTGATTCCTTCCCTACTGCTTGCCCTTCCCTCTGATCTCACCCTGGTCTGTCTACCAGCTTTCCTCCTTTGATTCCTTCCCTACTGCTTGCCCTTCCCTTTGATCTCACCCTGGTCTGTCTACCAGCAACTGGCATTTTTCCCATGGACCTCAATTGATGCACTGTACCGTACATGCAGTAAGTAAAGCTGTGATTTTGATTTGATTTGTGATCGTGATTTTGATTTGGTTCCCTCCCCAGATACCATGGACCAAGTTGAAGAGCCATCCAATCTGTATTGTAAGTACTGTGCTTGAAGAATTTTCATTTTTGTACGTGTACGATGTACAGTGCATTGCAGGGCTTCAGAAGCCCATCATCAATGACACAATATGCATGATATGGGTACAGTCTGTAATAATACATGTACATACATGTACATGTGTGTACATGTTGAGGTAGAGTGTACATGTACATGTGTACATGTACATATGTATACACTCCAGGCCTAGATGTACATGTACATGTTGTACCAGTGTACATTATACATACATGTACACACTGTACTGTGCTGTACTGTCTGACTGTACTGTACACATGTACATGTACGTACATGTACAGTACAGTACCGGTACGTGTATCGCTAGTGCTAAATTTCAAGGATACGTGTACATGTACATGTACATAGTACATCATGACATGTACACATGTACTGTAGGCCTACTGTATACATGTACTACATGTACATGTACATGTATGCATACACTGTACATGTACTTACATGTATGCACGTACATGTACATACATGTCATGATGTAATGTACATGTACACGTATCCTTGAAATTTAGCACTAGCGATACACGTACCGGTACTGTACATGTACATGTACACAGTACATGTTAAGTTTGTGCAGTATGTACACTATGTATATCTACATGTACAGTACTGTACACGTACATGTACATGTACATGTACATGTAGTACCTACCGGTACATCACTCCAGAAGGAGTTGTTAATAGGGTAGAATGAATTGACTAGCCTCCCTGGGAGTTTATGCATGATGCTAGTCTGAATACCATTAAATGGTGTGTGCATGTAGAGGTGCATGTAGTACATGTACATGTACATGTACATGTACCATCTAAAGGCAGGGTAGGAGTGGGTAGATAGATAGGTGATGGGTGGGGGCAGCTCTTCCCCACAATCATGACAATGAGTTCTTGAAGAGCCCTTACCTACCGGTACTGCATGTAATATACATGTACAGTAAAAGTCCAGGTGATAAGACCATCAGCACAGTGTACATGTACCTGTACATGTAGCTTTGGATTAACCAATTTGCAATTTGCCATTAAATCGCTGTCTATCTGTCTCCCTCACTCTCTCTCTCTCTTTCTTTCTATCAAACTCTCTCCCCTATCTGCATTAATTCCCCTCTGTCTCTGGCTCTTTGTCTGCCTTTTGCTGTTGCTGTCACCCTGTCCCTCTGTGTGTCTGTGTGTCTGTGTGTCTGTCTGCCTCTCCCCCTCTCTCTCTCTCTATCTCTCCTCTTCTCTGTCTGTCTCCCTGTCTGTCTGTCTCTGTCCCCCTCTCTCCCCTCTCTCTCTCCCTCTCCATCTTTCTCTATCTCTTTCTTTTCCCTTCCCGGTCCCCCTTTCCCCCCTCTCTCTCCCTCACTTTTTCCCTCTCCATCTCTCCTTCCCTCTCTCTCTCTCCCTCTTCATCTCTCTATCTCTTTCCTCCCCCTCTCTCTCACTCTCTCTCTCTCTCCTTCTTACTCTGTGCTTGTCTCTTGCCCTCTCCCTCTTTCTCTGTCTTCCTCTCTCTATTTCTCCCTTTCCCCATTGTCTCCATCCTCTGGCTCTCTCCTTCCCCTCTCTCTCCCCTCCCTCTCTCTCCATCTCTCTTCCCCCTCAATTACTCTCTGTCTCTCTCATTTTTGCTCTGTGTTTGTCCCTCTCCCGTTCTCTCTACATATCTGCTCCTGTCACTCTCTCTCTCTCTCCCTCTCTCTTCATGTATATCTCCCCCTCTGTCCCTCCCTCTTCTTCCCCCTCTCTCTATTTCTCCCTTCCTCCTCTCTCCCTCTCCCTCCCCTCTCTCTCCTTCACCTAATGTAAATTGTATTCCCTCTCCATCTCTCTCTCACCTTACCTCTCCCCATCTTTATATATATCTCCTTCCCCCTCTCCCTCTTTTTCTCCATCTCTCTCCCCCTCAATTACTCCCTGTCTCTCTCATTCTTGCTCTGTGTTTGTCCCTCTCTCTTTCTCTCTACATATTTGCCCCTGTCACTCTCTCTCTCTTTTGTCTCCTCTCTCCCCAGTATCTGGATCAGGTGGAGTTGGAGATGTCCACCTGTCGAACTCTCAGGGAGACCACAGACGTCTTGCAAGACTTGAAACAGTCGCAAGTGTAAGGAGCTTACCCAGAAGGAAACAATGAAAAACTAATGACACTTATTAGAATAACCTGGTAGTTTCAAGTCCACCATGTACATGTACATGTACATTTAAATAACTTTACAAATGCATTACAGTATATTGGTCCCCAAATTCAGATGTTGGCCTCCAGATTTAGACATTGGCCACTAAAGTCAGATGTTGGCCTCCAGATTTAGACATCGGCCACCAAAGTCAGATGTTGGCCTCCAGATTTAGACATTGGCCACCAAATTCAGATGTTGGCCGCCAGATTTAGACATTGGCCACCAAATTCAGATGTTGGCCACCAGATTTAGACATTGGCCACCAAAGTCAGATGTTGGCCTCCAGATTTAGACATTGGCCACCAAAGTCAGATGTTGGCCTCCAGATTTAGACATTGGCCACCAAAGTCAGATGTTGGCCACCAGATTTAGACATTGGCCACCAAAGTCAGATGTTGGCCTCCAGATTTAGACATTGGCCACCAAATTCAGATGTTGGCCTCCAGATTTAGACATTAGCCACCAAAGTCAGATGTTGACCTCCAGAGGCAAACTTTCCACTTACATTAAAGCATGTTTTTTTTTTGATATTTCAGGCCGGTCAGTCGGTACGGCTTTGCGGAGAAGGTGGTGGACGGTATGTACATTCACATCAGCTCCATCAATGGTATACTGCGATCGGACACCTTCCTTATTAACCTGCAGGTAAGGGCAAATATACATGTATACAACAACTTCTTCCTTGCTCGTTTACTGAGGTACAGAAGGTATACATGTACATGTACATGTACACGTGTACTGCCGTCTACAAGCTGTCTCCAACCACTGCAGATTTGACAAATCATTTGGTTGTAGCATCCCTTCACAGTCTCCCATTAGTTGTTGTACATGTATATACTGCATGTACAGTGTCCTGGGCCTTCCTGGTTTCCTTTTTCCATGTGGTGGATCGTAACAGCCAATGGGAGACTGAAGGGATGCTACAACCAAAATGATATTGTCAACTCTGCTCAAGACCGCAGTGGTTCGAGACAGCTTGTAGACGGCAGTAGGTGCTATACATCCCACCACACGGCCCAGGACACTGTACTTGCAGTATATACAACAACTAATGGGAGACTATGAAGGGATGCTACAACCAAATGATATTTTCAGCTCTGCTCAAGACACCTTGTAGTCGCCATGGTGTCTTGAGTTTTGTCCTTTTATGCTGGTCATCCATTGAGATTGAAGGATTGTAGCCCTTAAATTTGGACAGAAATTGCAGTGGGGGAAGAGTAGACAGACTGGTGCCTGACAATGGTAAAGAGGTTTTTGGGTGTGGGTGTGCCTGTTGCGGGCAGTCAGGGTACCAGACACATTGTACAGTACCAGCAGATTTAATTCTGATGCAGCACGGGATTAGGTTAAAAACCGCATTAAGGTCAAACTTTGTATGGGTTAAATGCAGTGAGGAAGGATCATGTGAATGCATATCAGGGTTGCACGCTCATGTACACTTTGTTCCATGTATGGCATTGAACGGGACTTGAACCTTTGAGACCTGTGGTTTAACATACAGTGTACATGTACATGTACGTAGTGTACACGTGTATACCAGCCCTGGTACAGTTTTACTGTACATGTACCTAATGTACATGTGAAGTTACAGGGCCAGTTTCATGGAGCTGATTAAGCGCCAACATTTGCTTTTACATGTAAGGACAAAAAGTCATGATTCCTAGGATCACCTTACCAACCCAAACTTCACTCTTGCTTCATGCTAAGTAAAGAAGAGTGGAATACAAGTCAAAAGCAACTGACATCACATTGCAGTGCGGTTTGTAATCCTGCTTACACAAAGAAGACTTTCCCTGCTTAGCAGATTTTCGCGCTTAAGCGGCTCTATCAAATTGGGCCCAGGTCTTGGGTTGGGCCTGACGTTTCAATCCTAGCTGGACCTTTCTCTGCCTTTGAGAAAGGTCCTGCTAGGATCAAAACGTCAGGCCCACTAAATTTTTAGATTTTCATTTTGGTAATTTTAGTCAGTAAGCAGTTTGCAACATTTTTGTATATATACTGTATCACTATTTTTTTTTTTTTTTCCCCCAATTTTTTTAACGACTGAGTACATTAACATGTGCCGGTACTTTCAAAACAGATATCGGAAAAACTTGAGTGGGTGCCGGTATTTCTAAACTGAACTGAACAATTTGACTGGACCAGGACCTGAACCCAAGACCTCTGGTTTTGCGTAAAGTACTAAATTTCATTGAAATATGTACAGCATGTTGAACTTCTAGCAATTACTGGTGCATGTACATGTACCGGGTACATGTACATTTGTACATGTACGGTACACATGTACATTTGTATGTATGTATGTAACATTTGTACATGTACGGTACATGAACATTTGTACATGTACGGTACACATGTATGTACAGTATGTACCGGTAAGTATATAGTACATGTACATTCTGTGTATGTACATACAACGTACATGTACATGTACATGTACGTGCAGTACGTACAGTAATGTTCTTCCATGTAATGTACATGTACATGTACATGTAACAATGTAATGAACCACTTCAGATTGAACAGTACATGTATGTTATACATGAACAGTATGATAATGATACTTTTTAATCGACAGAACATTTGACTAAGTTGTTACAATATGAGATGCAAGAAAGCTGAATGGTTTCATACAGAGTAACAGAATACTGTACATGTACAGTACATTCCATACGTACAGTACATGTAACTTGTAATTGGGACACCAAAATGTCACAGATTGAAGCACTGATTTATGGAATTACACTGTATACCCACATGCTCATACATGTACATGTACATGTAATATGCCACTGCCTACAATGTCTGTCATCATGGCCCTTTATAGATTTGCACTCCCAACGATTTCAGTCTGATATCACAAACATCTGCGGTGGTGAAGGTTACATGTACATTGGCACGATTGTGCCTTGCACACGTACTGCAGTATAGTACACCTGTACACTGTATACATTGTACATGTACATGCACATTGTTTGTGTGCACATGATTGGCACAGTGCCTGTACAATATACACGTCATGGTACATTGTTATCAGATATTACACCGTTTTTTTTTCAGATTTTGAAGGCTGATGACGTGTGTAGTTTAATGTGCTTTGCATTCTAAATGCAAAGCATCAATGAATACTATGAGCATGAATCACTCACAGTCATTCATTCATTCATTCATTTATTGTTCACAGTAGAGAATCACTCTAAGCTTATACATTTCTGTTTATAAAATATAGAATATACCGGTACTGTGAAGGCACCCACGAAGAAGCAGAGCTTATAAGTGTGGGCCCTTGTACAAATTATAGGAATACTTAATTATAGGTTACACATTACAACACAATAGGTTACAAAACACTAAACAAATACAAGACTACCACAAAGACACGACATAATAGAAATTTAGATAAGTCAAAGGAGAAGATAATTGTTTTCACAGATAAAATGTTCTGTTAAGTTCCACAAGGCAGGACCTTGCAATAATTGATAGTTATTAGTAATTCATTTATACGCACAAAGAGCAAACCAAACACACAAAACAGAGATAAGTCGATTCCATAATTGATGCTTATTGATTCACGGTCACCCTTGATGATGGAGTCCTTCATCTAATGTAAGCAAATGAATTTGATGGGCCTGATATTTCCATCCTAGCGGGGACGGTCCCGCTAGGATCAAAATATCAGACCCTTGATTTTTGAGATTTTATTTGCACCAACTCATTGCAACTTAAAGGCCGCTACACAACATTGGTCGAGGTCGAAGAATAGCATCCATACGTTGTCTGATCCAACATGTGCATGCAATAGCACACCTGTGAAAATTTCAGCTCAATCCGCCAACCGAGTCTCGAGAAAATCGTGAAAACCGCTTCATTTGTTTAGCGAAAATGCAGTATTCAACGCCGTACTGTTACGAAAAATAGTTTAGATCTCGGTGAGACGTAAACGATTTCTTTTACTCATTTCTCCCAAAATACAACATTTTAGGCAGAAATTTTTCAGTGCGAGGTTTCTACTATAAGTCTATTACCATCTTCAAACTGTATTATTTTATAGTTTCATGTAAATCTGTGAACATTTCTGTTTTTCGATCTTACCAATGTTGTGTAGGGGCTTTAACATTTACATTTACATGTACATGTACTGTATATGTCTCTTCCATTGGTGGGATTGGTAGTGGTACATGTAAAGTGTACACCTACACCGTCTACCGGGGATACACATACACATGTAGCTGCCAACCATTCATATTTTGGATGAATCATTCCTCAAGATTATTAATTTTAGTAAAATTGTATCACTTTTTACAAGCTCTTGACAACAGATTCTGATTTTTGGCGTGTAAATAAACATGTACTGTACATCTACTGTACATGTACTGTTTGCTCTGTGATTCCTCTTTTTTAGCAGTAAGTATTCCTAATTTCCTTTAAGATACATGTAGGTTGGCAGCTATGTTGTACATGAATACCGGTACAGTACACCTGGTACACCGGTACATTCACTGCCGTGCAAAAATCTTTGTGCACCCACAGAAACAACTGTGATATTTCAAAGTGAAATCTTAAGTTGAAAATATGTTACCCGGCACAGCGACATGAGGAATATCCCACCAAAACACTTTTCAAGTAAACAATGCCTGAAGTCAAAGTATCTTCTCAATTCGATAAAAAAATCATTTTTTGTGTTTTTTGTATTTTCGGAAAGTTAATGTATTAGAGAATATTATGTGCAAAGGAATTTTCCGAAATCCGTCTCTAAATGTTGAAAAAACGAGGATTTCGGGGGAGTGTTTGTGTACTGTTTTCAAGAAAATATAAAGTTCCTGCCTTTTTGAATGGCCGCTTTCGAGGAGTTAGACTGGTGCTGCTATATTGTGTCTGGTGCCAAATGAACGAGCGAAGTCCCCTTGTACTACATGTATTTACAACAAAGTTCACAGGGAAATAATTTTGATATCATTTGAAAGCTAATGGTATACTCTTTCGCATCATTAGAAAATCTCAAAATCTCAAAAGTGGGGGTTATTCCTCATTATGCTGTGCCGGGTCACATATTTTGCCGTGGGTGCGCAAAGACTTTTGCACTGCAGTACGTGTACATGTACATGTACGTGGGCTGCACAAAGGTACATGTACATGCCTCACACCCTGCTCACATATCATGATTTGTATACTGCATGTCATGCCATGCGGACAGCGTATTATTGAATAGCCAATATTTTGCCACATCTGTCTGCAGTTGAAAGTGCATTGCTAACGTACAGCTGGGTGTGTATTGATTCCTAGCAGACTAATCTTCAATGACAAATGTGCACATGAGATGGGATTGCATGCATGTAGGCCTACATGTACAATGTATACCTGTACATGTATACATATTTGAGTACACCGATGTATGCAAATACTACAATCATGGAGGAATAAGTCTACTTATTCCTCCATGCTACATGTACATGTACAATGTACATGTACATGTACATGTACGTTCATGTGTTCTCAAACAGTCAAACATACATGTACATGTACATGTACATGTACGTGTACAATAATTATGTCATTATTACATGTACTGTACATGAACATGCATACATGCATACATGCATACATGCATACATGTACATGTACATGTACAATGTACAATGTAATTTTCATGTGCAATAACATGTACATGTACTTGTACATTATGTACAATACAGTACTGTATGTATACCAGCTGCACATTTGCATGCTCATAGACAATACATGTTGTTACATGTGTACATATGTACATGTAGAGTGTACTGTACATTACACGATGTGTACAGGTAATTGAATGCTTAATACAGTCAAATGTAAATTGGCTAATACGCATGTATACTGTAGAGTCATATACATGTACGTGTATTTACATTTACATATAAATTGAGCTTAAGTACATGTACCGGTACAGTCCAATGTCCAATATACAGTACACCTCATGTACATGTACATGTATACAGTATTCATAGAACAATTGCAATTATTTAGAGACACATACTAGTAATAGTAAAGCTCATATCGCAAAACAAATTCCACTAATAATTGTGATGATTACAGTATGTCCACGCACAACCAAAACAAATTTTGCAATGCAATCGCAATTTTTGGGCGTATGAACGCAACTGAACTTATGATTTGAACAATCGCTATTCAAATCTTGATCTTTTTTTTTTTTTTTTTTTTTTTTTTGGGGGGGGGGCGTTTGAACGTGATAGGAACAATTTGAATCGCAATTCATATTGCAATTTTAATCGCAATTCAAATTGAGATTAAAATCGCTATTCACATCTTGATTTGTTTTGGGGGCATGTGAATGTGATTGGAAACATTTAAATCCTAATTTGAATCTAGTTTCAAATTGTAATTCGATCACGCTTTCTATTGTAGCAGTGGGAGAGGCTCCGATATTTCTGAACCCTCTCACCCCCACTTCCACCCTTCTTACCTGTATCTATCACCCAGGTGGCCCAGTTGGTCGTGCAAAGCACCACCCCGCACTGGAAGCCGGCCGACCTGCGCTTCACCCGCATCAAGGACGCCAACCGGGAGCAGATTCTCACCTTCAAGGAAGTGGAGTGGTCCACGGTGCGCCTGACACTGGATGCGGTGGAGGCGGACACGGACCATCCCACTACGCCCATCAGGTTGATCACCAACCAGGGAAAGGTGAGGGGGAGGGGCTGGTCGGGAAGGACCTGCTAGGATCCTGCTGTAGGTCCAAGCGTAGAGGGACTACAGTGTACCATTTTGATCCTAGCAGAGCTCTATTAGAAAATACTCGCTAGTCCTGATTGAAATAAGCCCTCCACAGGGTATGATCGAAATGTCAAGACACTTTTTAGGCATTTAGGTAAAATCCCGTAAGAAGTTTGAAACAAGGAGTGGATTGTGCGTTTGAGAAAGGTCCCGTTAGCATCAAAACATCAGGCCATTCTACATTTCTGTTTGCATCACCACGTGTATGTGTCTACCCACCATGCGAAGCTTCTCGATCTTGCCTCAGCCTTTCATTCTGATTTTTTTTTTTGGGGGGGGGGGGTTGTTGTCGATCCCTCTTTTGTGGCCAGGTTCGAGTGACCATCAAGAAGAGAGAGTCGGACTGCGGCCTGGTGGCCTCCAAACTCCAGATGCTGCTGGACGACATCCTGTGGGTGCTGACGGACTCCCAGACCAAGGCCGTCATCCTGCACATGCGCAGTCTCATGCCGGTCATTGCCAAGGCTGCCAACCTGAGCAAGGCCCGGGCCGCCGACAAGGGACAGGTGAGATGGAGGTCAGGGGTCAGGGGTTGGGGGTCGGGAGGACCTGAGCAAGGCCCGGGATCCCGACAAGGGACAGGTGAGATGGAGGTCGGGGGTCAGGGGTTGGGGGTCGGAGGACCTGAGCAAGGCCTGGGATCCCGACAAGGGACAGGTGAGATGGAGGTCTGGGGTCAGGGGTTGGGGGTCGGGAGGACCTGAGCAAGGCCTGGGCTACTGACAAGGGACAGGTGAGATGGAGGTAAGGGGTTGGGGGTCGGAGGACCTGAGCAAGGCCTGGGCTACTGACAAGGGACAGGTGAGAGGGGGTCGGGGGTCAGGGGTTGGGGGTCGGAGGACCTGAGCAAGGCCTGGGCTACTGACAAGGGACAGGTGAGAGGGGGTCGGGGGTCAGGGGTTGGGGGTCGGGAGGACCTGAGCAAGGCCTGGGATCCCGACAAGGGACAGGTGAGATGGAGGTCGGGGGTCAGGGGTTGGGGGTCGGAGGACCTGAGCAAGGCCTTGGCTACTGACAAGGGACAGGTGAGAGGGGGTCGGGGGTCGTGGGTCGTGGGAATTGGCTGCAGCCCCTAGCCAGCGGCTTCCATTGACTCGTGTGTGCTCTGAATCCATAACCATTATTTTTCACTGTATCCCAGACTAGTTACCTTCTCTCTGTTCTATTTGTCAGCCTTGGCTGGCAGTCTACCACTAGTAGGGGATGGAGGCTCATGCCTTGCTTCAGACTAGTCATCCCCTCCCAGTTCTATTTGTCAGCCTTGGCTGGCAGTCTACCACCAGTAGGGAAGGAGGCTCATGCCTTGCTTCAGACTAGTCATCCCCTCCCAGTTCTATTTGTCAGCATTGGCTGGCAGTCTACCACCAGTAGGGAAGGAGGCTCATGCCTTGCTTCAGACTAGTCATCCCCTCCCAGTTCTATTTGTCAGCCTTGGGTGGCAGTCTACCAACCAGTAGGGAAGGAGGCTTATGCCTTGCTTCAGACTAGTCAACCCCTCCCAGTTCTATTTGCCAGCCTTGGCTGGCAGTCTACCACCAGTAGGGAAGGAGGCTCATGCCTTGCTTCAGACTAGTCATCCCCTCCCAGTTCTATTTGTCAGCCTTGGCTGGCAGTCTACCACTAGTAGGGATGGAGGCTCATGCCTTGCTTCAGACCAGTCACCCCTCCCAGTTCTATTTGTCAGCCTTGGCTGGCAGTCTACCACCAGTAGGGATGGAGGCTCATGCCTTGCTTCAGACTAGTCATCCCCTCCCAGTTCTATTTGTCAGCCTTGGCTGGCAGTCTACCACCAATAGGGGATGGAGGCTCATGCCTTGCTTCAGACTAGTCATCCCCTCCCAGTTCTATTTGTCAGCCTTGGCTGGCAGTCTACCACCAATAGAGATGGAGGCTTATGCCTTGCTTCAGACCAGTCACCCCTCCCAGTTCTATTTGTCAGCCTTGGCTGGCAGTCTACCACCAATAGAGATGGAGGCTTATGCCTTGCTTCAGACCAGTCACCCCTCCCAGTTCTATTTGTCAGCCTTGGCTGGCAGTCTACCACCAGTAGGGAAGGAGGCTCATGCCTTGCTTCAGACTTGTCATCCCCTCCCAGTTCTATTTGTCAGCCTTGGCTGGCAGTCTACCACCAGTAGGGAAGGAGGCTCATGCCTTGCTTCAGACTTGTCATCCCCTCCCAGTTCTATTTGTCAGCCTTGGCTGGCAGTCTACCACCAGTAGGGATGGAGGCTCATGCCTTGCTTCAGACTAGTCACCCCTCCCAGTTCTATTTGTCAGCCTTGGCTGGCAGTCTACCACCAATAGGGGATGGAGGCTCATGCCTTGCTTCAGACTAGTCACCCCTCCCAGTTCTATTTGTCAGCCTTGGCTGGCAGTCTACCACCAATAGGGATGGAGTCTCATGCCTTGCTTCAGACTAGTCACCCCTCCCAGTTCTATTTGTCAGCCTTGGCTGGCAGTCTACCACCAATAGGGATGGAGTCTCATGCTTTGCTTCAGACTAGTCACCCCTCCCAGTTCTATTTGTCAGCCTTGGCTGGCAGTCTACCACCAATAGGGATGGAGTCTCATGCCTTGCTTCAGACTAGTCACCCCTCCCAGTTCTATTTGTCAGCCTTGGCTGGCAGTCTACCACCAATAGGGATGGAGTCTCATGCTTTGCTTCAGACTAGTCACCCCTCCCAGTTCTATTTGTCAGCCTTGGCTGGCAGTCTACCACCAGTAGGGAAGGAGGCTCATGCCTTGCTTCAGACTAGTCATCCCCTCCCAGTTCTATTTGTCAGCCTTGGCTGGCAGTCTACCACCAATAGGGATGGAGTCTCATGCTTTGCTTCAGACTAGTCACCCCTCCCAGTTCTATTTGTCAGCCTTGGCTGGCAGTCTACCACCAATAGGGATGGAATGGAGGCTCATGCCTTTCTTCAGACTAGTCACCCCCCTCCCACGTCCCATTAGTCAGCCAAGGCTGGCTTTCAACAACCCTGTCTTACGTTCGTCTTCCCATTAGCCCGCTGCCCAGACCGCCCAGTCGCAAGACGACTCGTCGCTGCGACCGCACAACATCAAGACGCAGAAGGAGCTGCAGAGCCTGCAGTACTTTGAGAAGTACGACGTGCGCGAGACGTCCTACCACATCTACACGCGCAGCATTGACCTGCACCTGTGCGACGAAATGAACCAGCCTGAGCATGGTGAGAATAGACTTCCCCAGTCCTCCCATCATTCCACTAAGTCCCCCTCTGAATCCATAGTCATTATTTACACTGAGAATAGACTTTCCCCAGTCCTCCAATCATTCCACTACTAAGTCCCTCTCTGAATCCATAGTCATTATTTACACTGAGAATAGACTTTCCCCAGTCCTCCCATCATTCTGTAGCTTTTTTTTACACTGTAAGAATAGACTTTCCCCAGTCCTCCCACCATTCCACTAAATCCTTCACCTTGAATCATAGCCATTATTTACACTGAGAGAATAGACTTTCCCCAGTCCTCCCACCATTCCACTAAATCCTTCACCTTGAATCGTAGCCATTATTTACACTGAGAATAGACTTTCCCCAGTCCTCCAATCATTCCACTAAGTCCCCCTCTGAATCCATAGTCATTATTTACACTGAGAATAGACTTTCCCCAGTCCTCCAATCATTCCACTAAGTCCCCCTCTGAATCCATAGTCATTATTTACACTGAGAATAGACTTTCCCCAGTCCTCTAATCATTCCACTAACTCTCCCTCTGAATCCATAGTCATTATTTACACTGAGAATAGACTTTCCCCAGTCCTCCAATCATTCCACTAACTCTCCCTCTGAATCCATAGTCATTATTTACACTGAGAATAGACTTTCCCCAGTCCTCCAATCATTCCACTACTAAGTCCCTCTCTGAATCCATAGTCATTATTTACACTGAGAATAGACTTTCCCAGTCCTCCCATCATTCTGTAGCTTTTATTTACACTGTAAGAATAGACTTTCCCCAGTCCTCCCACCATTCCACTAAATCCTTCACCTTGAATCGTAGCCATTATTTACACTGAGAATAGACTTTCCCCAGTCCTCCCACTATTCCACTAAATTCCCAAATTTGATTCATAGACATTATTTACACTGATAATAGACTTTCCCCAGTCCTCCCATCATTCCACTACACCCCCTTTGATTCCATAGCTTTTATTTACACTGAGAATAGACTTTCCCCAGTCCTCCCATCATTCCACTAAATCCCCCCTTTGAATCCATAGTCATTATTTACACTTTGAGAATAGACTTCCCCCAGTCCCTAGACCCATATTGCAATTTGGATCATTCAAGTTGATAGTTGGCAGTTTACAACACTGTTGTATGACTCCAAAGTCCAAATTACTCTCCAAGTGATGTCGCAAAACAAACCTCAATTTTTTTTTTTTTAATTTCCTCAAAGCTGAGGCCGGGTGTGAATTTTGGTTGGCTGCGGCTGTGAGTGCTACACGAGTCTATGGGGATTTGGGCTGAAGCCGCTTGTGAGCGGCTTCCATAGACTCGTGCAGGATTTGAAGCCGTAGCCCGGTCGATATGGATGAAGGGCTGGAGAGAGTGTGAATGAAGGGCGGGAGAGAGTAGACTGAATTTGGATTGGACTGACACAAGTCTACTGATTCTCTTCTTGCCATGGTGCCTGTGTCAGTTTAAGGTTGTTTAAATTTATTTATTCATTTTTATTCAGCTCAGGAATCACACAAAGTGGTTAAAAAAAATTGTAAATTTTTTTGGAAAACAAAACCCCAGTTAAAAACTCATCAGAAATGGAAGATAAAATCCAACTAAAGATAACTGTGATATACACAAATGTTGCAAACTGCTTACTGACTAAAATTGCCAAAA
>OX465120.1:2631627-2681627 GCA_949987565.1 Luidia sarsii | reverse complement strand
TTGAGTGACGGATTGATCAATTGATTGATCAATTGATCAATATATTGATCAATTGGATGGTCGATCTATTGTTGATTTGATTTGATTGATTGGTTTGTTCGTTGATGATTGAGTGATGGATTGGTCAATTGATTGATTGATCAATATATTGATCAATATTCTATTCTATCTATGGTACTTTGAATTCAGGCAGTAGTAGAGAACACTGGGAGTTCTACGATGACTGCATGCGGACGGCGGACAAGTGGACGCACACGCTGCTGGCCCACCTCAAGCAGCAGTACAAGCACGCCACCGAGGAGATGGCCAAGCAGGCCGGGGACCAGGCTCGGTCAAAGGTCGGGGCTCAGAGTGCAAACAGAGGTGAGAGGTCAAGAGCTCACGCGCTGTGGACTTTGGCTCGAGTGAGGGGGGGAGGGAGGGAGGAGGGGGCCAAGACTCCTATGGGGGTCTTTGTCTTGCTGCATGAGACTGCTGCTGTTGTTGCTGTTGTTGCTGCTGTTGTTGCCACTGTTGCTGCTGCTGTTGCTGTTGCTGTTGTTGCTGCTGCTGTTGCTGCTGTTTCTGTTGTTGCTGTTGCTGCTGTTATTATTGCTGCTGCTGCTGCTATTGCTGTTGCTATTGCTGCTGTTGTTGCCGCTGTTGCTGCTGCTGTTGCTGCTGCTGTTGCTGCTGCTGTTGCTGCTGCTGTTGCTGCTGCTGTTGCTGCTGCTGTTGCTGCTGCTGTTGCTGCTGCTGTTGCTGTTGTTGCTATTGCTGCTGTCGTTTGCTGGATGTATCAGTTAACCGGGCCCTTTTTCCAAAACCCGGCTTAGGCTTCGGCTTCGGCTCCGGCTTCGTCTCTGTTATCCAAAAGCTGAAAACACAGATTGGAGTTGTTTGTTGAAGTTGACGCAGTATAACATTAAAAAATGAAGCCAAAGGTCTCCCATTTCCATCCTTTGTACTTTAAAATGAATGAAAGAAAATGGAGACAAAGCCGGAGCCCGAGCCTAAGCCAGGTTGCTCACCACAGGGAGGTGTTTGACTTGAGCCATGTGGGAGTGACAAAATCCCTTAAGGTATAGGTTGCCAACCAAGATTTTAAATCCTCGAAGGTATGATTTTATAAGGTTTGCATGGAAGAACAAAAAAGGTTCCTCTTAAATTTCTTCAATTTAATTTTATTATTTTGCTTTGTTTTGTGGTTTTTCAAGGCGACAAGGCCCCTCCTCCCAGACCCAGCACGGGCCCCAACCTCAAATCCCGCGGCCAGCGGTCGGAGAGCGACCCGGCCAAAGGTCGACCGGAGGTCAGAGGTCACCCGCCCGCAGGCGTAGCAGCAGCAGCCGGTGCGCCAGCGGCGCATCCGCAACAGCCGTCGAGGACTTCGTCCAGCCAGCCGCCGACGGCCCAGGCCAGAGGAGGCGGGGGCCCAACCCCGGGCCGACCCCGGTCCTCAAAGGTCAAGCTGATGTCGCACAGCATGGTGGTGCGGCTGCGGGACTTCCGCTGCCACAACGTGGCGGTGGGGCGGGGCGCCGGCCAGCACACCAAGACGGGCCACCACCTGCTGCAGTCGGACAAGGCCACCTTCTTCCTGCCGGCCGACATGCCCTCCCTGCACGTGGAGTACACCTCCTTCTACTTCCCCGACGAGCTCAGCTTCCCAGGTGGGTTTTTCCCCCCCCCCCCTCGTCTTGGGCCCGTCCGTTCGTCCGTCCGTCGTCAGATCTCGTAGAACAGCTTGAGTGCGAAAAGTCTTCCTCATGTACATGTAAATGTGGCTTAAAGCCCCTACACAACATTGGTCGAGGTCAAAGAATAGCATCCGTACGTTGTCTGATCCAGCGTATGCATGGAATAGCACACCTGTGAAAATTTCAGCTCAATCCGCCAACCGAGTCTCGAGAAAATCGTGAAAACCACCGTACTGTTCCGAAAACTAGTTTAGATCTCGGTGAGGCGTAAACGATTTCTTTACTATTTTCTCCAAAAATACAACATTTTAGGCAGAAATATTTCAGTGCGAGGATTCTATTATAACCATCTTCAAACTGTATAAGTTTCATGTAAATCTGTAAAATTTCTGTTTTTCGATCTTACCAATGTTGTGTAGGGGCTTTAAGAGGGCGTAATGAGACATCTACTCCAAAACTCCTTTTCGAGTAAAACGGCATCGAAAGTCAAAGTCTTGTCAAAATTGCATGTCAGAGTCATTTGTGACCCGGCACAGCGACATGAGGAATATCCCACCAAAACACTTTTCGAGTAAACAACGCCTAAAGTCAAAGTATCTTCTCAATTCGATTAAAAATCAATTTAATTTAATTTTTGTATTTTCGGAAAGTTAATGTTTTGGAGGAAATTTTGATATCATTTGAAAGCTAATGGTACACTCTTTCACATCATTAGAAAATGGAGTTGATGGTGACAGAAATTCACCGGACATGATGTCAACCCCCAAAATCATTTGATTTCATGTCAATGTTGGCACAATATCGGATCCCGACGAGATGCCAACATGATGGTTGCCGACATCATTAGAAAATCTCAAAATCTCAAAAGTGGGGGTTATTCCTCATTATGATGTGCCGGTCACATTTTTGATTTCCGTTCGCATTTTCCGAATGCTTTTTTTTTATAAGAGAATCATCTGTCTGAAGTTATGTCGTCAACTTTCAACTTTGTTCATCCTGAAACAGTAGTGAGGTTTGGCTTGGCAAGCTGATCCAGTGAATCGTGACTTTTTATACGCCCGCAAATTTCGACGCTTAAGCAGCTCCGTGCATTTGGCCCCTGATCAGGAGATGAATCTCCTTATCGCGACATCCGCCTTGAGTTGAATAGAGTAATGTGCACAAATGTAGCAACCTGCTAACACTGAAGTGAACAAAATGCACAAATCAAGCATTATGAGGGCCTGGCTCTAATTTAGTATAACCTTTCTGAAAGGCAGCAATACTTCATTGTACTTGGAAATGCGCTTTCAACCTGCCTTGAATAATTCCTGCCCTTTCCTGACGGCATTTTTAGCTTCCGAATGCAGCTCAAAATGTAGTTGCAACAAAGTGGGAGTATTTTTTTTTTAGAACGCAGTGGCTGTTGTTACGGCAGTCGTCCGTGTGGTTCCCCGACTTCACAGTATTTGTCAGGATGTTTAGCTCTTGGAACCAGACTATCAGCTAATAGACTGGTTCAACCAGCCTGCAATGCTGACGAAATACAATCAAGTCAGGGAACCACACGGACGACTGGTGTAAAAACAGCCACTGCGTTTTTAGAATGCTGTTAGGAAGCTGTCAGCATATTGAGACAGCACTTTGGATTAACCATGAATGTGCCACGCTCACTACATGTAGTTAGAGTTACAGGCTCTTCTCAGAGCCAGTTACTCACCACAGTTACCGACTTTTTCTCCGAGCCACATTCATTAGCGTAATACTGGCTCTTTAGCGTACAACTCTTCCGCTGATTGACACAGCTGCTTTCCTTGCCTTTCACCTCCAAGTCAGCACCGTTGGAAATTGAAAATGAAAATCCCCAAACCACCGTACAAAACACTAGTAAACAGTGCCATCTAACCCAATCGTTCTCATTCTTTGTGCGTGAAGCCAAAGTTGCATGGAAGATTTTTTTTTTTTTTTTTTTTTTTTTTTTACCCATTTGTCATTTCTGCTTTTTTTCCTGTTTTTATTTAAAATTCTACACCCAACTCTAAATTATTGTCATGAATCTATTCATTTATTTATTCATTTTTTTTCTGAAAAAAAAAATTGGGAGTGCAGACGAAGACACTTGTGGTGCTGGTAATTATATTTTCCCGATTTTAATTTTTTTTTTCCACTAGTCTCTTCCAATCACGCTTCCTTAATCTTACTCGGGCCTGTCTGTCTCTTGCTCCAAAGGTGGTGGAGGCTTGTCATGTTATTCTCTCCGATCATGCCAGTTAATATCTTTCAGTCGATAACTTGACTTTTTATTCTTCCCTCTGTTTTGCTTGTTGCCCGTTTGAATAACAAGAACGTGCCAGGTTTTGTTGTTGGTTTTTCGAATCTAGGATCTTTTTTCCCCCCTGCAAAACTCATTCTTTCATTCTGATAATCATCAATCGATCTGTCAGTCTTCAAAACGGGTGATTCACTAGAGTGCACCCTCAAGAGTCTGCAAACGTTGACCAATCACAATCACAAAACTGTCGACCCAGAATCCAGACGTGCATTGTGTTGACAGGTTCCATTGCGATTTGCCAACTATTGAGGCCGCACTTTTGTGAGTCACCAGTATTCAATTTGCTAAGTCTAAAACTGCATCGTGTACTGACCATCCTACCATACCTTCCTTTTTTTTCCTAATGTCTTCTGTACCGTCTGACAAGTTATAGTAATAATAATGAAGCACCTAAACACACACAACACAAATTGCATTTGTATAAATACTACTGTAGCATGACTAGAGCGAATATCTAATCCTCTACATGTCAGCTTATGCCTGTCTTTACATGGCACTTAGTCCAAAGTCGGAAAATTTAAGACAAAGCCAAAAATCCCATGAATGCACGAGCGCACCGTGATCTCTTGATTGGCCGGTTTGAAAACGACCGGATGCACGAACAAGCCTGGAATGTCTTTGGAATCTGGTCGCCATGGCGATGCATGGTGTCACGGCAACTGCTGTCGCCCTAGCAACGCATGACTAGGATGTAATTACGCACTCACACCAATGACCAACACCAAAATAATTCATCAAGTCTGAATACTGGACAGGTTTCAAATGAATGCATGACTGATTTAATAATCATGTACATTCTACTAGCATGACTAGAGTAACCTACCGTTGTAAAATAAATGATACATGTACATTGTACATGTACATGTACTTGAGTGTAAATTAACATACACCTGTACTTACTATAATCCAAGGTTATAGTCCAATTTATTCAACTAATTCCCTACTGTTTTGGGACAAGTACTTTTTCCATTTTTAAAACAATTAATATCTAATTGATTGATTGATTAGTAGATTAGCCCAATCCTTATCCATTCCTTGGGTCTTGAACCTTCGCTGTTCCTTGAACAAGTCTTTAAACCTTTTGCCTTTTACTAAGACCAAGCCTTATCCATAGCCTAATAACATGAATAATGACCAATGCCTTAATACTAGCCATAGCCTAATACTGACAATTTTCCCCTTCTTTCAAAATCGGTGCAATTCTGTCCAAGGCTTTTAGACAAAGAGGGCGCTGTTCATTTTTCAACCAGTTCTTACCCCGTTTCTGTAGGCAGGTAGGCAGGGTGTCTTCACCGTAGCGTACACTGTAGCTCTGGTACTGAGTGCTCAGTCTTACTAGTGGTGGAGCTTTTTATGCACTCCTGGGTGGAGTTTCTTGCCCTCTTATTGTTCTATTGTTATGGGTTCACTACTGTGGTATAGGCTACAGCCTGCATTGGAATGTATCAAAGGCCTACTGGCCTAGTTAATCTAATGGCCTAGTTAATCTAATGTGGTTACTACCAATCTTGGGCAGGTGTCTTAGGAATTTCCCTAGAGCAGTTCTGGAAAGGCCTTTGGAGCCTTGAAAGTCCTACATGTATAGAAATCTTCCTTTTTGTCATTTAGAAGCCCTCAGCTGTTGAGATTGCACTGCCCTCTATGGCCCTTATACCAATCCATTGATCGGGGTCGGGCTCAGGCTTCGTCTCCGTCAGACAAAAACCCGAAAAAAACAATTGTCGGCAAATTTGAAGGTTTGAGGGCTTGACAAGTATTCACCAAGATACTTGGGCCATACACTAGTTTCTAGATGCCTGTGACATTATAACAGGTTAAAGAAATAGGACCGAAGCCTATATTAACTGGTTGCCTATCTTTTGTGTGCGTCGTCATGACAATTTCTCTTCCCCTTCCCCCCTCGTTTTTCCTACTTTTTTGACCCTATATTTCCCAGTGCCTTCACCGGTGGCGTACGTCCAGCTAAACCCGGTGCAGTTACGACTTGACTACACCTCCATCCTGTGGCTGAATCAGTTCGCCTTCAACATCCTGCAGTCCTTGGTAAGCCGGTTTAGATCCCAAAGGGTTTAGATCCCAAAGGTTTAGATCCCAAAGGGTTTAGATCCCAAAGGGTTTAGATCCCAAAGGGTTTAGATCCCAAAGGGTTTAGATCCCAAAGGGTTTAGATCCCAAAGGGTTTAGATCCCAAAGGGTTTAGATCCCAAAGGGTTTAGATCCAAAGGTTTAGATCCCAAAGGGTTTAGATCCCAAAGGGTTTAGATCCAAAAGGGTTTAGATCCCAAAGGGTTTAGATCCCAAAGGATTTAGATCCCAAAGGATTTAGATCCCGAAGGGTTTAGATCCCAAAGGATTTAGATCCCAAAGGGTTTAGATCCCAAAGGATTTAGATCCCAAAGGATTTAGATCCCAAAGGGTTTAGATCCCAAAGGGTTTAGATCCCAAAGGATTTAGATCCCAAAGGGTTTAGATCCCAAGGGTTTATAAGATCCCAAAGCGGGGAGGCGTGGGTCGAGCGGGTTAGACCGTTCGTCATCACAGCAGGAGCTATTTTTTGGCTGGTCCGAATCCCACCCGGACCAGACACTGGGTAAAACTCTCTCTGTCCCACCCAGCAGCGAATGGGGGTAGCTGGGTGTCTTTAGAGCTGGGGGGAAGGTTGAAAGGCGGCGAGGAAAGGAACTGGCCACCCTATCTCATCATGCCGTGGCCTTGTCAATGTTCTTCTCTGCTAAGGCACATGGCCTACACTGTAATGATAGTGTAGGACATCCTTCAGTGATATACAAAAATGTTGCAAACTGCTTACTGACTAAAATTACCAAAATGTAAATCTTAAAATTTAGTGGGCCTGACGTTTCGATCCTATCAGGACCTTTCTGAAAGGCAGAGTGCCACTCTGCCTTTGAGAAAGGTCCTGCTAGGATCGAAACGTCAGGCCCACTAAATTTTAAGACATCCTTCAGTGTTATGGTACACATGTACTTTGATCTGAAAGTGCTGCTCAACGCAGAGTTCTGTTGACCAAAGTCACACATTTGCTGTAATATAAGTGCTGGTCCTTTAAAGGATTAGTTGTTTTCCGTACAATTTTCTGAAAGTTATAGTAAAAAATGACAAATTTCAACAATACGAAAATCGAGGCTGACAAAATGAGTGAGAGACCTTCACAGGGAATGAATCAGGTTTTTATAGTGTCCGTCTTTCCTCTTTTGAAGACTGAAAGCCTGCATTTGTTTTTTTCTTTGTCTAAATCTCTTTGCGGCCGCCAGCCTGATGGGGACGAGTTCAGCCAGGGGTCGATGTCAGAGGGCAAGGACCACACGGACATCCGCTTTGATGCCCTCATGCCAAAGGTATGCCGTCAGTAGCCTCTTTGCTGCTATTCAGTCATCTCAGGCGGTTTAGAAATCTACACTGCATATTGTAAAACCTGTACATGTACAATCAGCCACTTGGTCCGTTGGATAGTCAGTCAGTTTGGAAGTTGTTTGGTCACGCGGTCAGTCGGTCAAGGAGTCAGTTGGTTAAGCAATCAATCAGTTGAGTAGTCTGTCGGTCAAGGAGTAAGTTGGTTAAGCAATCAATTGGTCGAGTAGTCTGTCGGTCAAGGAGTCAGTCGGTTAAGCAATCAATCAGTCAATTCTGGCAGAGGTGACCAACTGACAACTTGACCGATTGACTGCTTAACCAACTGACTGCTTGACCAACTGGCCATGTCACCAGATGACTGCCAGATTCAAGTAGAATGGAATGGTGTCTGCTCAAAATCGGGAGAACCAAATTATAAAGTCTGTGATCAATGGATTGTGTTGCAGTCCTCGGTATCTCCGTTGTGCATGTAGCATACCTGCCAACCATTCCTCTTTGGGAGAAATTGTTCCTCTTTTTTGGTACAAATTTCTCACTTTTTACAAGCTCTTGACAACAGATTCCGATTTTGGGCTTGGAAAGACACATGTATTCCTATGTGGTTTGCTCTGTGATTCCTCTTTTCTGATAGAAGTATTCCTAATTTCCTTTAAGACTGGTTGGCAGCTATGGTGTAGACAGGAGAGGTCATTCATTTGAGGGCTTGCCCTGCTTGACTTGAGTGCTCAGTGCTATGCCCGATGCCTGAGGTAACTGGCTTGTTTGTTGTTCCATCAGATCATTCTACCGGCCGAGGTGGCCGTAGAGGGCCAGCCAGACCGGCCGCCGGAGCTCCACGTCCAGATGTCGCAGGTGACGGCCACCAACTGCCGGGTGGGCACGGGCTCCGCTCGCTCGGACCTCTCCCGCGCCCTCCAGTCCCTGCACGCCAAGCGGCTCTTCCAGGGCGGCCACGCCTTCCCCGGCGCCCCCGGCGACGCCGGCGCCCTGCCCGGATTGCTGTGGGACCACGCCTACCAGCCCAACTTTGTCCTGCCCGCGGAGTGCCGTCCCGGGGTCCCCGTGGCCAACGGGAGCCTGCCCAACCAGTCCGGGGCGGGGCCGGGGGCGGGGCCGGCTCAGCGGCTCACCACCCACGTCTTCCGGGCGGACGCGGCCGACGACGTCTGGAGCGCCCGGGTGGAGCAGATCTGGGCCGACTTCCACGGTGTGCCCAGCTCCAGGGACCGGCCCGTCCCGCTGGTCGACCCCATCCCGCTCAACCTCTGGCTGTGCTGGCCCAAGAATCGCCCGACGGGCCGGCGCGACGGCGCCGGCGGGACTGGCGGCCAGTCTAGCGCCGGGACTGACGCCGACCCGCCCATTATTGGAGACTCAAACCCCCTTGGCCAGACGGGCTCGCACGATGCAAGAAGGGCCGGCGGCCAGTCTAACGCTCCAACCGCCGCTGGCTCTGCCGAGGGCGGCCCCGATTCGCGTCGTCCTGGCCAGTCTGGGCGCTCGGACTCCCCCCGCAATCCCCTCCTCCTCCCCCCCGAGGACCCCACGAGAACGTTGGACCCGCTGTTGCTTGGCAACGGCGGGGGCAGGGGCGCGTCCCCGGCGCCGGAGTCGGGGTCGAGGGACGGGACGGCCGACATGCACATCATGGCCCAGACAACGTCCAAGATCTCTGTCATCGTGAACCACTATCAGGTAATGGACCCCTGCCACCTGTAGGTCACCTGCCACCCCTTGCCACCTGTAGGTCACCTGCCACCCCTTCCACCCCTGTCACCTGTAGGTCACCTGCAACCCCTGCCACCTGTAGGTCACCTGCCACCCCTGCCACCTGTAGGTCACCTGCCACCCCTGCCACCTGTAGGTCACCTGCCACCCCTGCCACCTGTAGGTCACCTGCCACCACTGCCACCTGTAGGTCACCTGCCAGCCCTGTCACCTGTAGGTCACCTGCCACCCCTGCCACCTGTAGGTCACCTGCCACCCCTGCCACCTGTAGGTCACCTGCCAACCCTGCCACCTGTAGGTCACCTGCCACCCCTGCCACCTGTAGGTCACCTGGCACCCCTGCCACCTGTAGGTCACCTGCCACCCCTGCCACCTGTAGGCCACCTGCCACCCCTGCCACCTGTAGGTCACCTGCCGACCAAACCCCCCCCCCCATGCTTGGATACCACCTTTTCTCTCGGACTTTGTCTCTGCCTCTGGCTGTTTCTTTGAGTTTGGCTCTGGCTTATCAAAATACAGATTGTAGCTTGTTGTTGCAGTATTATTTGATTCGTGTCCTGTGCTCAAAGTTAATCTGTCCCAAACCTGTAACTACATGTATTTACTGTAACTACACTGTATTTTATATCAAGGCAACATACATGTTTGTACCCAAATTTCCATTGAGATGCATCAGCAATTACTAGGGGTTGCACAAAAGTAGATGAAACAAATAGTTTTAAGTTGTAATCAAAAAGAATTCAATGCAAATTCTTAACGAATCAAATACTTTGAGAGCAAGGCTACTAAATTGCTGTTATTAATATCTTTAGGCCTGTTTGGGTTTTTTTGTTTTGCAGATGTTGTTTCTGCTGCGCTTGCAGCAGTCCATCCAGTCCCTGCAGCAGTCCCTGCAGGCAGACCAGGTCATGTTTGCCTCCAAGGACCGGCCCGTGCCGGTCACCAGTCAGGTCGTGACCTTTGAGGGTCCAGACGTCGAGCTGACCCTCATCTTGCCCCCGATCCCCGGGGACGAGGAGGAAGAGGAGGAGGAGGAGGACGTCGGGGACAGCTCCACCGGGAGGACTAGTACGAGCCTTTCCGAGCTCGGCTCGCTCGGCGAGGCCGGTCAGCCCCAGAGTCAAGCGACGGACGCCGGCCCTAAACAGGGCACCAGGGAAGAGGACGGGGCGGGGTCTGGGGCGGGGTCTGGGGTGGTCTTCGAGGCGGGGACGCCGGAGGGCGACGTCCCTACCGTCGAAGTGTCCTCGTCATCGCCCGTGAAAGGGCTGGACCCCCACTTCGCCGCGGTCGGCGACCAAGCGGCCCCGCCCGGCAACCAAGCGGCCCCGCCCGAAGCCCCGCCCAAGGGCGACGCCGGCAACCTCGGTCGGGGACAGGCGAGCGAGGGCGGAGCCGCGACCACCGCCACGCACTCGCGCCAGTCGTCGGACGGTTCGGGCGTGGTCACGGGCGCGGCCATCGCAGCAGCCCCGCCCTCCCGCCGGCGCAAGTCCCAGGAGGTGCCGGGTACCAGCCACTCGCCCTCGGCCAGCCCCGTCCTCCTCCGGGGGTCACCGGCCGAGCCCGACCGGCCGCCCCGCAGCGCCTCCCAGTCGGACCTGGCCCGGGCGCACCACGCCCAGTTCTCCTTCTCCGCCCTGCAGCAGGCCGACGCCCTCTCCTCGGCCAAGGCCGCCTCCCTGACCTCGCTGGATGAGTCCGTGGACCTGGACATCATCTCGCTCAGCAGCGACTCCAGCGAGGGCTTCCCCGCCCCTGCCCGCGGAGTGGACGGCCAGTCGGTCAGCAGCGGCCAGGGGACGGAGACGGAGAGCGAAGCAGGTACGGAGGCAGGACTTTGTTTTGATCTCTCTCCCCGGTCATTAATTGATCCTGCTTGGATCCTTCTCTGATCCCATTTTTATTCCATTTTGATCCCTCACTGAGCCCACTATGATCCCTCTTTTATCCCACTGTGTTCCCATTGTGATCCCACTTTGATCCCATTTTGATCCCTCACTGATCCCACTATGATCCCTCTTTTATCCCACTGTGTTCCCATTGTGATCCCACTTTGATCCCATTTTGATCCCTCACTGAGCCCACTCTGATCCCACTTTGTTCCCATTGTCATCCCAGTTTCATCTTCACTGATCCCACTATGATCCCTCTTTTATCCCACTTTGTTCCCATTGTGATCCCACTTTGATCCCACTTTGATCCCACTTTGATCCCACTTTGATCCCACTTTGATCCCACTTTGATCCTACTTAGATCCCACTCCCTCACTGATCCCACTCAGATCCCTGTATAAACCCTCACTGATGATCCCACCCTAATCCCACTCGGATCCCACTCTGATACTAATTTGTTCATGCACATTTCATTCACCTGGATTAGGTCAGGATATAGGTAAAGGTGGGGCAAGCGCTGAGGACGCAGCAGCAGAAGAGGACTACCGGAACAACAAATTCAAATTGAAAAAGGTGAGTGAAACTGTTTGTACACAAAGCATATGAGACTGACGGGCAACTGTGTACAAAGTATAGGTGACTGTGTGCTACATGTAGATGTAACTGTGTGACTGTGTATAGATTTAACTGTGCGCAAATCACCCAATTTCCAAACTTTCTCGCCCTGCCTTTCTGTCTCCTATCTAACCAACTGGTCATTGACTTCAGTAACTGCTACAGCAGTTTTGACTGCTGTGATTGACATACACCTGTACATGTACGAGAGAAGAAGCCTACAGTATCTAACCCTCTCCCTTCCACTCACCCTCCTCACCCCCAGGTGTCAGTGGTCAACTTTCAACTCGGCGGACTGGACGTTGCCGTGGAGATTAACGGTGAAGACCTGACGGTCAAGGCCGACGTGAAGCGCTTTGACCGCGAGGAGAAGGGGAACGCTGACTTCAAGGACTTCATGTCTACCGTAGCGGCAGGTGAGGCCAGCTCCCCACCCCTCCCCCACCCCCCCCCCCTCCACCCGACCCTTCTCCATGGCGGGACGGTCCTGCCAGTTCGACTTCTCAACTGGTCAGTGTTGAAAAAAATGGTCAAGGAAATTGTAACCGATTTAAAGCCCCTACACAACATTGGTCAGATCGAAAAACAGAAATGTTCACAGATTTACATGAAACTTATACAGGTTGAAGATGGTTATTATTAGAAACCTCGACATTTTTTTTTTTTCATTTTTTTCTTCAAATCTTCACAAGTTTCTTCTCTCTAGGAAATATCTTCTCGCACCTCTTCCTGAAGTTTGCCCGTGGACTAAAAAAAAAAATGCACTCAAAAAGTTTGGTTTGTCTGAGTTGAGCTGCAAATTTGTGTTGTTTTTTTTGTTTCTTCTTAGTTATGTTTGTTTCATTTGGATTGAATTGACGCTAATTTTTTTACATTTTAGTTTTAGTTGGCACTGTTTTTTATTGGTTTGAACGCTTTGTGTGACTGGACCCTTGTGCTTGGTCGTCTTGGTTTCTGTCCCAATCAGTCTCAGGACGCGTCATAGTTAAGATCGATCTTCCAGCCAGGACGCGTCCTCAGTCCTAAGATCGATCTTAGACGAGTTTCTTGAAATCGGGTACAGGGACCACGTCCAAATTGGTGTAATTTCAGGTTGTTAACTACAAGGGCAAAGCACAAAATATTCATCTCCAGCGATTTGCACCGTCTTTTCACTGATGCATACAAACTACCTGTGACTACAGTGAGTTTTTAAAATCTAGTCACAGCAGTCTTACGATTGCACATACCGGTAGTAGAGGCAGCAATTTAAAAATCTTTTTATTTTTAGATGAACATCTGAGATTAATTTTAGAGGGCTATGCCGGGAGGCCTTTGAAAGTGGTCATGTCTGAATCAAAACATCACAACCTCTAAAAAAAAAAAAAAAAAAAATTGTTTGAGATTTGCATTTCGAACCAGTTTCCAATCTTTTTTCCATTTTTTTTTTTTTTTTTTTTTTTTAAGAGATGGCAACTGAATCATTATCTTTCATTTATCCCTCATTTTCCGGCCACAAAATGGTGCAATTGTAGTCATAACCACACCGGGAATGACTAACTCACCAGTTAAAGTACGCGGAAAACTGTTTAGCTTTCCGCATATCGTTGGTAAGTATCTGGTCATCCATCCTGTTAAAAAAAAATAATAATGAAAAAAAAAATTAAAAGATATTAAACATTTCCAGGAGAATTGGAACTTTGTGGTGGCCTAACCTCTTTTAATATCAGTCGGCTTGTTTTGTTCGTGACTTGGTTAAATGTGGTTCTCCCTTAACCACTTCTTGCCGGGACGTCCAAATTCGGAGCGCCGTTACTTGTGTCCAAGTTTGAAACAAAGACTCCTTTCAGCCTACCACAAAACAACGAGGTAGCGTGACAGAAGCCACACCAACATCCGAAGGTGGTAGTTCCGACTGGTTTGTGCGCAAAGTCTATTCTTATTGGTTAACGTCACAGGGATCTATTGTTCCCGATGAGTTTGAAACTGACACATTATTTGAAGAAAAACTTGTGCGACCATCACGGGCAATGAATTGTGACCTGGTCTGAGGTGGTTAACCCATGAGATGTGTCGACTTGTACAGATGTTTATTTTTTCAGTTTCTTCATGTTGGTTACATGTAGTTGGTTGTGGGTGTATTTCCTACTTGTTAAAGGGGCCCCTGCCTTCATTCATTCATGTGTGGATGCAATGAGCCCCTTCACAGTGTTCACTATGGACCAGTAGGCATGCTTGGGTCCTCAATGTCTACATTGTATTTTTGCTTAGCTGGCTGGCTGGCTGGCTGGCTAGCTGGCTGGCTGGCTGGCTGGCTGGCTGGCTGGCTGGCTGGCTGGCTGGCTAGCTGGCTGGCTGGCTGGCTAGCTGGCTGGCTGGTTGGTTGGTTGGTTGGTTGGCTGGCTGGCTGGCTGGCTGGCTGGCTGGCTGGCTGGCTGGCTGGCTGGCTGGCTGGCTGGCTGGTTGGTTGGCTGGCTGGCTGGCTGGCTGGCTGGCTGGTTGGTTGGCTGGCTGGCTGGCTGGCTGGCTGGCTGGCTGGCTGGCTGGCTGGCTGGCTGGTTGGTTGGCTGGCTGGCTGGCTGGCTGGCTGGCTGGCTGGCTGGCTGGCTGGCTGGCTGGCTGGCTGGCTGGCTGGCTGGTTGGTTGGTTGGCTGACTGGCTGGCTGGCTGGCTGGTTGGCTGGCTGGCTGGCTGGCTGGCTGGTTGGCTGGCTGGCTGGCTGGCTGGCTGGCTGGTTGGCTGGTTGGCTGGTTGGCTGGCTGGCTGGCTGGCTGGCTGGTTGGCTGACTGGTTGGCTGGCTGGTTGGCTGGCTGGCTGGCTGGCTGGTTGGCTGACTGGTTGGCTGGCTGGCTGGCTGGCTGGCTGGCTGGCTGGCTGGCTGGTTGGCTGGCTGGCTGGCTGGCTGGCTGGTTGGCTGGCTGGTTGGCTGGTTGGCTGGCTGGCTGGCTGGCTGGCTGGTTGGCTGACTGGTTGGGTGGCTGGTTGGCTGGCTGGCTGGCTGATTGGCTGGTTGGCTGGTTGGCTGGCTGGTTGGCTGGCTGGTTCATTCATTCATTGGTCAATCGGCTATTCAGTCAATGGGACAGTTGGTCAGTCAGTCAGTTTGTCAGTTAGTCTAATGGCACTTCCAGGCCTCCTTAGAAACTTCTTCAGCTCATTAGCAACAAATCCTAACGCTTGTCAGATCAAAATAATGCTACTTTTTCTCACTTCAAAGCAGTTTTGATTGAAACATTAAAAAGTATTGATGCCATATCCAGGACTCCGTAGAAATATCTTCCGCTTAGAAAAAAACAGGGATCGCGCCCCGCTTTGTTAAGAAGCAAATAATCTATCATTAATCTATCGTTAAAATGTACCTTCAATCTATCGTTAAAACATGCATGTTTTTTTTTTCTCATAAAGTCAAAAGTCACACCAGTCCGAGTCAGTCGGTCGAAGTCCAGTTAATTTGTTATCATGACTCGAATCCGAGTCCAAGTCACCGAGTGTAAGGCTCCAGTCGTACTGGAGTCTTAGCCAATGAGTCGCTATCTTCGTCTTCAGTAGCCCACTGGGGTGAAACTCCCACCGTACATGTACGTTCCCCCCGTCTGTGCAAAAGCTGTTCAGTTAACACACCGTTCTCCCGGCATGCTTCGAAAAAAAAAGAAAAAAAAAAGCATGATTTCTTGTGAGGCTACATTGCCCTCTTTACTAATTACCTCGTTAACGAGCCCCGACCTCTGGTGCCTGCCTTGTAAGTGTCGTGCCACAGGTGCGTGTGTGTATATAGATGTGTTCGCAACAAGCCCGGGGTGCTTACGGTACATTTATGCCCCCTCAATATTTGCATGGACATGTAACCGTTGCTTGTACTGCGGATATATTTTGATCACTGAGACTCAAAAGCCAAAGAGCGTTTGCCCCACTTGGTGCATAGATGGTATCTAACACCCTAAACCTATAACCTAAACCTAACCACGAAGAAATGGGGGAATCACGGACTCTGACCTCAGAGCACGTCATTAACGAGTGCCCTGTGATGTGACCTCCAAGGCCACTCACAGGAGTAGATAAAACCAGAACTGGTCACCGTATCTCAGTAACTGCCAATTTTGTCTGCTGTGATTGACCTACGAGAGAAGACAGTCAAAGACTTTTTAAGATTCTCGGAGCAAAGGTTTTTTGCCGTCTGATCACTCTTCAGCATCGACTCAAGCATCTAGGATTGAGAAGGGGGTGCACGGTGGGTCTGTTGGTCTTTTTTTGGGGGGGGGAGGGGGGACACCATATACATGCCTGTATGCATGCGCATGTACATCATGTACACTATGACCTCTGTTGTTAGTATGTTGTGGGTCGTGGCAGAGCCTCGCTGTTGTCTGGGAAGTTCACTGCACCACTGTGATTCAATTCAAGGAGGGTTCTGCCCTGCTCGACGTGATAAGCACTGAGTGCTCAGTGCTTTGCCCGCTGCCTGGTGAACACAATTTCAGGCAGCTCGGGCGGGATTCGAACCCGCGACTCCCGCTTTCTGGCGCAGACGTCTAAAACCACTTGACCACCGAGCTGGTCGTGGTCTTGTGGTGGATTCGAAAATAGGATAGTGGCGGGTACCGCGTTGCATCCTATAGATATAACATGATGTGGCAAGTGGTTGAGACGTCCGCACTAGAAAGCGGGAGATACGGGTTCGAATCCCGCCCGAGCTGCCTGAAGTTTTTTTTCATCAGGCATCGGGCAAAGCACTGAGCCCTCAGTGCTTATCACGTCGAGCAAGGGCAAACCCTCATTGAATTACATTCTCCTCGACGCAAACCATCATGATTATCTATGGCCGCCATAATGGTGCATGAAGGACCCTCATTTATGCACTTTGTCCAAGGCACGTCATACATGTCATATCCCCATTTGTTTCGATGCCAAAAATCTTGCAGGGAATGCATTGGAGGATAATTTTTATGGGGACTTCTTACAGGAAGAATTAATGTTTTGTCAGTTCTCACATGATAATGTGCTATGTGCTTTCTTATCTATGGCTGTGTCCAAATATACATGTATTGGCTGCGGCTAGAAGTAACACGCAACCCTATGGGAACTGGCTGCGGCCGCTTGTTGACGACTTCCATAGACGCGTGTGTACTTTCAAGCCGTAGCCAATGAATTCGGACAGAGCCTGAATTTGGTAACCACATGCGCCTTGATTTAGTCCGGTGCACCAACGGCCACTGTGGGTGGCGCATGGACATAGGTCAGGGAACAAGACCACACTACTCTGACTCATTGGTAGACTGGTGCACTCAACAACCTTTGTAATGACACCATGAAGGATGGTCAGGGGACAAGACCACCCTTACCGGACTCATTGGTAGACTGGTGCCCTCAACGGCCTTTGTAATGACACTGTGAATGAGTGTCAGGGGACAAGACCACCCTTACCGGACTCATTGGTAGACTGGTGCCCTCAACGGCCTTTGCAATGACACTGTGAATGAGTGTCAGGGGACAAGACCACCCTTACCGGACTCATTGGTAGACTGGTGCCCTCAACGGCCTTTGTAATGACACTGTGAATGAGTGTCAGGGGACAAGACCACCCTTACCTGAGGACTACCATGAATCGTATTAAGACTGGTGCACTCGTGGCTTCTGCCCGCCACAGCGTGGGAGTTGTCTAGGGAACAAGACCACACTTATTAATGCCCTGGCACTCATTCTGTAGACTGGTGCACTCTCTGGCCACTGAGATCGAAGCTTGGAGTTTGTCCAGGAAGCTAGACCACGCCCAACCCAGTACTTTAGACTGGTGCACTTGACAGGCACCGTGACTACTGCATGGATGATGTTTGGGTAACAAGACCACCCATACCCATGCACACAAATGATTTCTGTCTGCAGAGAGGAGCTTACATCACATTCAATAGCACAGGGACAGCATTCAATGTAAGCTACACTGTACGTACATGTATTCACCGCAACCAGCCATCATTTTTTTATCATTTCAACATTCTCCTTGGCCTTGTGGATTATGGAACTCAGATTTTTAAAAAAAATTAAAAAAAATCCTCAACAATTCCTCAAAATCCCCTGAAGAGCAATCTGCCTCGAGTGATCAGTTTCCATTTTTTGTCTGTGTGTGTGCGATTTCTTTCCTCCAGGGGAGCGGAGCAAGAAGAGCAAACTCCTGGAGAAGGAGACTAGCGGTGATGTCTCGGTGGCGCTGTTGAGGTTCCAGAGTGGTCCCAAGGCGGACATTCTCTCCCCGGGGGGCGGAGAGAGGGGTTTCCTTCAGCTCGAGGTAAGTGTACATGTACAGCCTTTTCAGGCAGTTGGGAAGGGTTAGGATGGGAGAAATGAAGTCTTGAGCAAGCTCAGACTCAGGAAAATCTGGGTCAAAGAAATCGGGGAAAAACTTGACTCGGAACCTTTTTTTTTAACAAATTTAAAAACAATGGCAAAGAAATTTGTTGACTGGACCAGGGATTTGAACCCAAGACCGCTGGGTTTTTTGTGTACCGGCGCTCTCACCAGCTGAGCTTTCCAGCCCCTCAGATGCCGGCCTTCCCAAAATGGTCAAGTAGTCTTTGCCGGGGTCGACAGAAATCTCCTAATTCTGTCAAAGTAGGCTCTTCAAAGTCTCGTCAGTAAAATATTTTCAACATGATGTGCCTTTCCATCCAAGTAGTACCTTTCCCAAAGTCCTTTTGAGAGTGACCCTGCCAGAATTTGAACCATCAGAAGGTTTTGGATTCATGATTGTACAGCGGGCTATTGGGTGAGGTCATGAGTTGTTCATACCGATGCCGTGCATGCCAGTTATGAGGTCTGTTGAATGCCTGTTGTGCTAACTGGATGTCGTACGCAGGTTCACGATCTGGCTACCACTCTCCGTACATCAACGGTCACTCACCTGGGCAGCTTTGTGACGGACGAAGTCATGGGAGAGGCAATGCCCATGTCCATCCGAGTCCACAACTCTCACATTGAGCTGGTGGTAAGGCGTAATCCGAAGATCATCCAAGTCAATCGATCAGTCAATCGACCGATCAATCAGTCAATCAATCAGTCAGTCAGTCACTCAGTCACTCAATCAGCCATACAGTCAACCAATCCATTCATCACTCATTTGAACAACAATCAATCTATTGGTCGATTGATCGATTGATGAATTGATTGACTGATGAATTGATTGATTGATCAATTGATCAATCGGTTGATCGATCAAAATTGATCGATCAAAATTGATTGATCGATCGATCAATTGATTGATCAATTGATTGATTGATCAATTGATTGATTGATTGATTGATCGATTGATTGATCAACTGATTGATTTATTGATCGATCAATTTTGCAATCAATCAATTGATCGATCAATCATCTATCAATCAATCCATCTATCAATCAATCAATCGATCAATCAACTCTACCATCCACCCATCCATTATAACTAATTGACCAGTCAATGGATTAATAGGTCAGTCAGCTTGTGCATTGGTCAGTTTGTGTAATCAATCAATCGATCAGTCAGTCGACCGAGAAAGAAATCAAACTGCTAGCTTGTCATTTCATCCGTCAATCAGTTTCAGTCAGTCTTCTGGCACTGTCTCTTTTCAGGATGACGCCCCTGCCATCTATCCAACCCATCCCGGTCCCCAGCCCACCAGCCTGGGCCTTGCCAGTCTCCACGTCCATCGGACGTTTGACGGAGTCTTCCACATCGAAGGTACATGTACGTCACCGCACAGCTAAGGCTTTATCATTCTTAGGCTATGGCTACGACTTGGTCTTAGCACCAGGAATGGCTTAGTATTGTAAACAGACAAAGACAATGTGTTTAGACTCAGTTGAGGAATTGTTCAAATTTCGTTCCCGGTTTTTGAGTATTTTTGTCTCCAAATTCCCCCCCTTTCCTTCTAGGTGCAAATGACGTTGCTAAGCCATGTGACGCCCTGACCCCCGACCTCGCCCAGAGCCCCGGCCCGGAGGCGGCCACTCCGACGGCCACTCCGCCGGCCTCGCTGGCCGGGGAGAACGGCCGGCTGGTGGCCCGCGTGGACCGGATGGCGGCCGCCCTGGAGGCCCTGGAGAAGGAGCGTTCCTCCCTCCTGGTCACCCTGGAACACCTCCAGGAGGAGCTCCTGACCTCGGACAGGGACAGGGACACCCTCAGGAACTCGGTGCTGGAGCTGTCCAGGCTGCTGAACTTGCCTCGGTGATTTGGGGGGCGGGGGAGGGGGTGGTGGGATGGAGGGGGAGGAGGAGGAGGAGGAAGGGACGGGAGGTAGACGAGGATGTGGAGTTGGAAATGATGGACATGGTGGAGGAGGAGGAGGATGAGGTGGAGGAGGAGGAAGAGGAGGATGTGGAGGACAGAGGAGGAGGATGGGGAGGAAGAGGAGGATGAGGTGGAGGAGGATGGCGAGGAGGAGGATGGCGAGGAGGAGGATGAGGTGGAGGAGGGGGGCAAGGAGGAGGATGGGGAGGAAGAGGAGGATGAGGTGGAGGATACGGACAAGGAGGAAGGTGAGATGGACCAGGAGGAAGAGGAAGAGGAGGTGGTGGATGAAGAGGAGGGAAGAGGCAAATAGAAAAGGACCAGGAAGATGACAAAGTCTGCTGCCCTCTATTGTGTGGGCACAGGGCCACTGCATTAGCTTCAAAAATGACGACAAAAGGATAACTGGCTGCATCTCAAGTAGTACGCTGTACAGAGCTGTCCCGTGATGATGGTCTAGATCTTAATCTGCACTGGAGAATAGGCAGGGACATTGACAGTAACGCACAGCCAAAATTAATGTGCACAGGGGTGCTTAATACACAAGCTGCAATAACAACGATAAAAATTTGGTAACTGGCTGCATATGAACTAGCATGCTGTCAGACGCGCTCTGCATGTAACCAATGACTGGCCTCTCACACTGCCCTGTTCCCGCTTGACTGAAAGGTGTGGGGGTGAAAAAAAAATCCATCGAAAATCTCTTTTTTTTTCTGGTTTGGATTTATATTGCCACGTCGGTGTCTATATTATTTGGTATTTGCCAATTTGAAGATTGATTTTTGATTTTAAACTTGGGGGAAAAAGGGGGTGGTGTGGGGTGAACTCCTGGTCATCATTTCACCCCAATGGGACTAATTTTCCCAAAAGGTTGTCGTGTAATTTCTGAAGGGCTTTTGGGACATTTTGGGGGGCAATTTTTTTTTTTTTTTTTTTTTTAGGTTTTGGAGAAGTCTTGTTGTAGCTTATTATATCAATGCAACTGTGTTTAATATATCCTGTGTTAAGTGCAATTTTGTGTAGACTGGATTCAACGATTCTCCCTAAATAGACTACATGTAGGTACCTCCTCAGCCTGCAAACAGTATTGCTTTGTAACCACGACAACTGTAAAAAAAAAAAACCCAACAACAACCAAGTAGCCAGACTCAGTGTTAGTTTCTCATGTCACATGACTGTCTACCACCCCCCCCCCAACAAAAACTCCACCCCTTCAGAAAAGGTTTTCTAGCCAAAGTTGGACTGTGTGTATATTGGTCAGCAACACAATGAAGGTATTGAGATGTAAATTTGCAAAGATGAATATGCATAAGCATATCTGTGGCAATACATAATATTCAAGTTACCGGTAAGTATATGTAAATACTATGCGCATGCTAAAATGTGCGTATGTATATTGGCCTATATACATATACTGACTTTACTGTAAAGGACACTATAAGGACACTAGAATACCAAGCAGCTGCCCCTCCCTCAAAAGCATACTTGCTATTCATGAATATGCATCTATTTGTATTTTTTACATGTCATGCATATTCACGACCTTATATGGTCTTGGAGGTCAGTCAGAAGCAAATGTCTTATAGCGCGCAAGATGGACTACTCCGAGCAAAGGTGAAGTACGCACTGGACGCCATATAAGTAAGCAACGGAATCTGTCGTCTGCTTTCAGTGCTCCAAAAATGAAGCGAGAGAGTCATAAACAATGAAAAAGATACAACTTTGGATGCGTGAACAGAATGTGATAACTTTCGATGTGATGTGACCACGAAATGGAGAGAATGAGCACGACTTTGCTTACTAAAATGGCGCCCAGTGCGTACTTCACCCAGATGCGTGTGATCTCGCAAGAGTAGGCTATCTTACGCGCAAGCGCGCTATAAGATCTCTGGTCAGAAGTCATGTGATTCTGTGTTCAGAACATGGTGTCACTAGAGAATCAGGCTTCCCTGCCCATTATCGATGCAACAAAATTCCCCCCCCCCCCCCCCCGATACCAAAACGCCTTTCATTCTGGTACGCAAGCCCAGGATCCTTCAAGCAACTTTCATATTAAAAAAAAAAAAAATCACATATATTTGTAAATATGTGCACATTTGTGATGGGTAAAAATAACTTGAGAAAGTGCTACGATTTAGTTGAATCTGCCAGAAAGAGAATTGTCGGGACTCATGCTCTGTTTTTTGTTTTTTTCGTCTTCAAACCTTACTCTGTATTTTTTGCCGAAATCTGTCAGGTTGTGCGCAAATTGTGTTGGGTCATTCTCGTTGCTGTGAAAACAAACTGCATATGATTTGTCAATTTTTGCCCCCCTCTCCAAAGCAGCATTGTGATAGTGGCACTCCGTCTCTCAAAGTGAGTTGAAGCTTCCTGGGCTGTTTCTGTTTGTTCTATTAGACACAGAGAGTGCAAACCGTGGTTAACATCGGAATGTTTGTTTTTCGTGTTTTGGGAAGTTCATGGGAAAGGTCAATAGAGAAGAGGGAAGTGACGACTTGTTAGCCGCTGAGGCGCCGTCTTTGAAAAAAAAACAAAAAAAAAACTTGAGAATTAAACTTTTCGTTCGACCGGCTGACAACTTTTCCTGAAAGTTGAGGACACTGAACTCTTAAAGTAATCACACTCTTTGAGTTTAGAAGTTGTAATCTTAAGGGACAGTGTACACAATGAGTTTACTTTGCAGATTTAGATCAACACTGTTTTTTTTGCAGTTTGGCAACGGTTTTTGTTGTTCAGGAATTTCAAACTCAAACCATTCGGAGGGGAAAAAACTACCAATAGATCTGTGGAGAGGATTCAATTTTTGGTTCGGCCGGTTTTAACTTTTCATCGGAGCAATTCAAACGGTATCTGTTCCTAGCAAAATGGATCAAAGTATTTTGGGGGGCGATAATTTTTAAACTTTTTAAAGCTAAGACACTTTTGTTTTTAAAAATCCGTTGTCTGATCAGAGACAAATGTTGACTTGAATTTTACTTCCTTGAGGGTTTGCCCTGCTTGATGTTATTCTTACTACCAGCACTGGATGCTCGGTGCTTTGTCCGATTGCCTGCTAAGGGAAATGTAGGCAGCTTGTGCTCGGGATTCGAACCCGACACTCCTGGGTTTTTTTCATGCAAAGCACTGAGCAACAGGCACTAGTGTGACAAGTAGTGCAAGCCCTTGTTGAATTCCATTCTCGCCGTCTCAAATCGCCCACCTACAGCTGAGTGGAAGGCTGCGTCCGAGTTGTCTCGGCTACGGCTGGGAATAACACACAAGTCTATGGGCAGTGCAGCCACTGTCAGTGACTTCCAACGAACTCGTGTTTAACTCAAAGCCATAGCCCGTTCGTACAGTATAGACAAGGCCTCTTAGTCAGTTAGTCAGCCCAAAGTAATATACGGCTATTCCACTTGTTAGCCGCACAATAACAAAGCAATAATTTAGAGTCGTAAAAAAAAAAAAAACATTTTTTTTAAATTTCTGAACAAAGTGTTTAGATAATGTGATTGTAGCTGTCATAATGGATAACACAGCGTAAGTTGAGATGGACCGCGCGGTTTCTGTGCATCGCTCACTGTTTTGCGATTGGTCGTAAGTTACAGTGAGCTCGAACTCTGGTTTCAAGTCGCGATTTTTGGGGCCAAAGGAATTGCATTAAATTGTCAACCACTTCTCAAACGGCGCCCTCTGTAGTCATAAGAAATATACCCAGCCTGCCATGTTATGGTCGTTGTGGTACTTTTTGACTCAGTCCAGATTTTTATCAAAAGTTAGAGGGCCTGACGTTTCAATCTTAGCAGGAACTTTTGATCCTATCAGGACCTTTCGATCCTAGCAGGACCTTTCTCAAGGCCAAAGAGAAAGGTCCTGCTAGGATCAAAACGTCAGGCCCTGTAACTTTTTTTTTGAGATTCATGCATTGCAGGTCATTTTAGTCAGTGAGCAGTTTGCTACAGTTTTTGGTATTTACTGCATGGCAAGTCCAGACTTTTGATAAGCCAGTACTATTGTAGCCATCCAAAGCATTACTGTGTAGGACAAACAGAAAAACCGGGTTCTCGAAGACCGTATGACTGTCTTAATGAAGATACGAAGGCACCACAGATTTGGTAGCTGTGATTATCGTATGGCTGCGTAGAATTATTGCCGGTGTTGTTGGTGTATTTTTCATTTGTATTTTGAAAACAATTCTGGATTTTAAATGAGACTTAAGGCTTTGCATGGTGGGTGAATCAATATAGGAAGGTTTGCGGTGACACCGTGTATCAGGTCTCTTAAAGGAAGAAGATTGGTTCTGAAAAGAACGTCGAGTTACCCTCAGGTTCTTTTCAGAACCAAACCTCTTCCTTTAAGAGACCTGATACATGGTGTCACCGCAAACCTTCCTATAGTAATTCTGGATTTTGTTCTGAGGGGAAAATTATGTGTGAAGAAACGTGATCTCCTCCGATGAGTTTCATTGAATGGGTTAATGCTTCTGACTGGGACCCTCTCTTCAGCTTGAATTTTGTTTTACAAAAATACAAAAAATGAATAGAGATCTTATATGATTTTTGCTGAACTTGAAACATGGGATTGGCCTGAAGTTTGGTTCTTACTGTGAACTAAATGTTCAGTTTTCATTCGATTGACTGGAGCATAAAATCCGTTATGATTTGTTTAGCTTGCTAAAAAAAAATGCCGCCAATATTAAAAAGTTCCCATTTTAATCATCATGCATAAAGCCAAGCCATTTTTCATTTTTCTGTTACTTAATTATTATTTTAGGGGGGTCAAATTAATTTTGTTTTTCTTTATTTTGCTGCAGCTTTGTAAATCTTTTAATTTGTCTTTTTGTATTATTTCTTACTGTCAGAGTTTCCTTTTATCCAAATTTCCCTTTTTTGGGTCTATTTTATTCATCATTTCTATTTTAATTTCTAAGTGCTGGGGAATTGCATATGGACAAACAATGTAACTAAGATACACTTATTTTTATATTTCTTTATCTTTTTTGGTTTCACGCGTATTATTTCATGTTGACCCAACCGAATGCAGCCAGCGTTTTAAGCACTGTCACTTAACGAGGAGGGGAGTGGCCAAGTTGAACGCACTGAACGAAATGTCAACGAACTTTTGGCAAAATTTCTTAAATCATGGCACCAAATTCATAATCATTGTCAGGGTTATATGAGGTGATCATCTCATGACCTCATTTTTCTGTCGTCCTTCTCTTTCATTTTGTTTTTATTGACAGATAAAGATATTTTCCTGCTGATCGGGAAGAATGAAAGTTTTTGAAAAATGGCAAAGAAAACTCTGATAGGACCGGGCTCGAACCCGGGACCTCTAGTTTTGCGTACCACCCCGGCAAAGTTAACTACGTACTAGGGAAGGCCACCATCTAAGGGCTGGATAGCTCAGATGGTAAGAGCACTGGTACGCAAAACCAGAGGTTTCGGGTTCAAGTCCCGGTCCAGTGGATTGTTTTCTATGCCATTTTTCAAAATTGTTTAAAAGTTCCCAGTCATTTTTTTGTTCATGTATAAAATACATATTGTTTTGTCGTTATCTATTATGGTGTCAGTGAACAGTGAAAAATCAGGTGCAAAAATTTAGTTGATTTTTTTTTTTTTTTGAGGGGGGGGGGAATTTCTTTTTACAAAATTTAGTGGTCTGAGTTTGGGATTAGACAACATAGCTGTACATGTATTTTGTCTTATAGACCTGGGACTTATTTCATAGAGCTGTTTATTAGCAACAAGATTAATTTTGCTGGAGCACAAAATCTCATGACTCACAAGCTCCATATAAGACTGGGTTGCATGGTGGAAATACTAAGTGGAAGGTTTGCGGTGACACCATGTAGCACTTCTCTTTCGAGAAGGAGTGTGGCTCTGAAAAGAGCCGGTAACTCAGATAAGACTTGAAGGTTTGCATGGTGGAAATACTAAGTAGAAGGTTTGCGGTGACACCATGTAACACTATTCTCTTTCGAGAAGGAGTGTGGCTCTGAAAAGAGCCGGTAACTCAGATAAGACTTGAAGGTGTGCATGGTGGAAATACTAAGTAGAAGGTTTGTGGTGACACCATGTACCGCTACATAACACTACTATCAAGCATATGAACACTGGTGATAGTTGGAATCCAGGAGTCTCCTGACGATGGGCAGAGAACAAACTACCCGAAACGTTGAGTTGCCGGCTCTTTCCAGAGCCACACTCCTTCTTAAAAGAGAAGCGCTACATGTACATTGTGTCACCTCAAAACTATCTCTCACAACACACACTTGGCCAAACTTCACTTGTTTTTCATGCTGTTCAAAGAAAAGTGGAATGTTAAAGGGGAATGCAACCCAGAGAAAAATGTTGGCTTATCTGATTGGGTGTTAGAAATAACCTACAATTACCTATGCTACTCACCTACGAGTTTCATACAGAGGGAAAAATCGTGGAATTCAGTGGTCGAATTTGCAATAATGAGCGTAGCTTCGTAAGCGTAGCCTTTTCACAAGGGGACGAATTCTCACACTAACCAGATTTTCACCCTTGAGCGGCTTTTAGGAAATTTGTCCCAGACCCAAAATTTCTTCGTGTAAAGGAAATGAGAGAAATTTATAACCACGTGTTGTTGTTTTTTTTACTTAGTTGTTGTCGCTTAATTTCAAGTGCAGGAATGTTGTCAATATTTAAGTGTGTGATTCGGTCACTATGTTATCAACTCGATGAATGTAAAATTCAAAATAAAAAAAATCCTTTAAAAATGAGAAATTGTTATAATAAATGATATTGATAAAACAATGATTGAAATAAATAAGATTTATTCAAAGTGAACCACTGTGTGTTTGGGTCTATTTTGTGTCCAATAGAAAGGATATTAATTTAAATTATTTTGATTATGCATGTAATTTTTCAATATTTGTTACCCGGCACAACGACATGAGGAATATCCCACCAAAACACTTTTTGAGTAAACAACGCCTGAAGTTAAAGTATCTTCACAATTTGATTACAAATATATATATTTTTTTGTATTTTCGGAAATTTGAAATATTAGAGGATATTATATTTTGATATCATTTGAAAACTAATGGTATACTCTTTTACATCATTAGACAATCTCAAATTCTCAAAAGTGCGGTTATTCCTCATTATGCTGTGCTGGGTCACATTTTCTTTGTCATACTTTCTTGATCTTGAATTCATTTCAATGCCTCTTATACCTGATTTGATTTTTCCTATTTCTTATTTTTTTATTTCATTCAATCTCAAATGCTGCAATAACACAGGATACTAATGAAAATGTATTAGTATGTAAATTTGTCTGAGACCTTACCTTATGCATATTATTATATTTATGCATACATGTATAAATTTAATAATAAATTTGCCTATAATATTATGTAAATATGAATATCAGTAAGCGATTAATTGAAAACGTTTTTAACTTCCTCAAAAGGATGAGAACTAATCCATAAAATTAATAAGCAAAATATTCATTTTGTTACATTAATTATTAACCCTAACCGGCATTGAAACCAAAATTAACCACACATGGTTTTTCCTGTGGGAGGATAAGGGCCATGCACCAGGACATTCCACAGCGGGGTTTTTGTGGTGACCTGTGGTATGTGAGCCTACACCCCTGTGGGCACTGTGGTAAATTGTGGTATACAGTGTGTGTCCTGTGGGTGCCTGAGGTGCAATATGAAAAATCATTGTTATGAATGTGTTTTTTTTCTTCTGAGAGCTCACTATTTATATGCTTATACATGTACACGCATACTTTGATTAAATTCATAAATATGAATACAAATGAGCAATTCGGCTCATTTCAAACATTTCATCTTCTTTGGTGCAGAACAGGAGTTGAAATGAGCAAAGAAGACTATCATAATTGTCTACCTTCTTCTTTGTACATTTCCATCGCTGCTCTGTGCCAAATGAGATGAAAAATTCCCCATTGTTAGTCACAGAATGGCATGTAAACATTGGTCACGCAATCGGTCTATTTTTAGAAGCAAAAAACCTGTTCAGATTTATTCCCTGAATTGCTCATGAATATTTACAAATACGAATAAATTTCCCAAGAGTCAACCATACTACAGTACATGTATGTATGTGAAGATATCGATAAATATCAATATAATATCAATATGAGTTTATAGAAATTCAGCTCAATTCCAATCCTTTCTTTAACATGTTGCAAGAGGACTATAATCTATGAAAGAGAGACCAATGAGAATGATCCACAAAACAGACAATTCTTGGTTATTTAGAATGTACTTTATTTCGTCTTCCAACCATCTAAGGAGAAACATTGGAATGACACTGGCTATAGTCTTCCCCTCAACACTCACGGTCCATGGTCAATGACTTGATTTAACTCTTTTCCAACTGAAAAAAGGCTGCATCCACTTTGTGTGGTCCCCGAACTGCCGTATCTAAGGTTTTGTAACATTTGATTGCTTGCTTCTGAATGACAACGGGGGTGTGATTCCTGGAGATATACGGCAGTTAATGGTTGAATTGCTTCTGACTGGCGCCCCCACCCCGGCAAAGACTACCGGGTAGTTGACTATTAGGGAAGGCCACCATCTAAGGGCTGGAAAGCTCAGATGGTAAGAGCGCCGGTACGCAAAACCAGAGGTTTCCGATTCAAGTCCCAGCCCAGTCAATGTTTTCTTTGCCGTTTTCTCTTTTCAATATCAATTGATTCCGTCTGCTCTTACGGAATGAGAAAACCTGGATTTGAGAAATGGGATAATGAGTGGGAAAACCAGGATATGGGAAATGGGATAATAAGAAAATCTGGATTTGGGAAATGGGATAATGGGAAAACCTGGATATGGGATACTGGGAAAACCTGGGTATGGGAAATGGGATAATGGGAAAACCTGGATATGGGATAATGGGAAAACCTGGGTATGGAAAATGGGACAATGGGAAAACCTGGAAATGGGATATGGGATAATGGGGAAACCTGGATATGGGAAATGGGATAATGGGAAAACCTGGATATGGGAAATGGGATAATGGGAAAACCTGGATATGGGATACTGGGAAAACCTGGGTATGGAAAATGGGATAATGGGAAAACCTGGATATGGGAAATGGGATAATGGGAAAACCTGTATATGGGAAATGGGATAATTGGAAAACCTGGATATGGGAAATGGGATAATGGGAAAATCTGGATATGGGAAATGGGACAATGGGAAAAACCTGGATAGCCCAGATGGTAAGAGTGTTAGTATGAAAACAAAATGGAGGTCTTAGGTTCAAGTCCCGTTCCAGTCAAAGTCTTCAGTGCCATTTTATTTTTTAAGTTCCTAGAGGGTTTTTCCTTTATTTGTTTTGTCTTTTTGCAACTCAGACCATGCCTCCCGCCCAAAACGAAAAGGAAGTGCCCGAAATTCAGCCTCTTAGTCCAACGGAAAAACCAGACAGTTTCAAACTCCCTCTTCTGAGCAAAGCTGAATGTTAGTCCACGTTTCCAGTTCGTAAATCTCATCTACAGTACCATTCCCATGTTATTCCTGTACTCAGTCAAAGATTATGTGACTTACACCATTACATCAGCTAAAGTTGCTTTTGGAAAACGAAAAGCATGCATAGTACGAAGAACTAAAAAAAAAACAGAGCAAAAAAAAAAAAAAATAAAAAAAATCAAGGGTGACATGTAATAAATAAGAACATTAGTTAAGTATACGATGGAAGAAAACTTAAATACATGTACAGAGACAAAAAATAAATTATTGCATGACGCACGCAAAGCAAAGGCTAAGTTTTAGCAAGGGACGACTGCAACTCAATGGTATACCCTGTAGTGTTTTATAAGGTGCTTGAATACACACAGTAAAAGCTAACAAAACCCCCCAAAAAATAATAATGAAAAAAGCGTGAAAAAGTCTTCCTTTCAAAGTAAGACGGCCGACTACTAGTACTGTTCATTTACTCGCCCCTAAAAAGCACCCATTTTGTACTGCCCGTGGAGTTTAGTGGGTAGTTGCCATGGAAAAAGGCCAAACCTCGGGTAAATAAAAATAGATTCGTTGTTAACAACTCTGAACATTTAGTGTTTGTGTGTAAACAGGTAAAAAGGAAAACAAAAAAAAGTACATGTACCACTGGTGACCATAAAGATGAAACCGTTTTCCAAGTGGAAGGTTTGCAGTGACACCGTGTATTGACTGACGACGGGCAGAGTACACACTGCCCGAAAACGTTGAGTTACCGAGTCTTTGCAGAGCCACACTCCTTCTCGAAAGAGAAGTGCTACACGGTGTCACCGTAAACCTTTCACTTAGTACTCCCACCTTCAAGTTTCATGAAACCGTGTTCCAAAACAACTTATGCAGGGAGAACTGCATACCTCGGATATTTTGATAGACAGTTTTTTACTTCTGTTCAAAAATCCTCCAGAGGAATAATCCTTGTAACTTATATAAAAGAAAATCATCATATCATACTGAAACCTATCTAATAGTAATTGTAATTTTTCTTTCTTTACATTCATCTGGCTAGTCACTGTTCAATATATCGTATAATTCATTTGTTACATACTGTATATAGGCATGCAATTTATTATTTTTATTTTCCACTTTTGTTTTCGTTATTTTCTTCTCACAAACATTCCCGTTGAAAATATACTGAAGTACTGGACGTATCTTTTCATTTTGTTCTCACATCTCTTTTTTTCTTCTTCAGAGGCAAAGACCTCATGATTTTTGTACTTTTTTTCTCCCCACAAACTGTGGAATAGTGGCAAACTGGCAAGGTTAACAGCACTACATAATACAGTCGGTAATTTGTAACTTTTACAATTCGATTCCACGTTCTTCGTGCACTTTTAAACGCTCAACTGCTACTTTACAAATGCTTAAATAAATGACGTACAGGATTAATACATTGTAGTATAGCACAGCCCAGTACAGACTGACCTGGGAAAAATTAATTATACACTAACTTACAGTGTACAGGTATATAGCAGGCAATGTGACTGCACAGTTCCACCATAGCTGGGGGCCATGTCGTGCCTTTGATCCGGCCTTTTGGTTTTGCTACATTCTCTGTCCTTGTATCATATTTACTCCTTTTTCTTTGTATACCCAATACTTTGATAACAATACTTATCGTTGTGAAAATTGTATATCTACAGAGTTTGAAAAAAATATGAAATTCATTTAAACGAATGAATTGTCTACACACATCGGGTGACTGGCATTGCTAGACAGGGGTATCGCACATCAACCCTTTGTCTACCCACACCAGGTGACTGAATGCAATTGGTAGACAGTGTCATCGCACACCAACCCTTTGTCTACCCACACCAGGTGACTGGATGCAATTGGTAGACAGGGTCATCACACACCAACCCTTTGTCTACCACACCAGGTGACTGAATACAATTGGTAGACAGTGTCGTCACACACCTAACCCTTTGTCTACCCACACCAGGTGACTGGATGCAATTGGTACACAGGGTCATTGCACACCAACCCTTTGTCTACCTACACCAGGTGATTGAATACAATTGGTAGACAGGGTCATTGCACACCAACCCTTTGTCTACCCACACCAGGTGACTGAATGCAATTGGTAGACAGTGTCATCACACACCAACCCTTTGTCGACCAAACAAGGTTGGTAAGGTGACAAAAATATGCAATCAGTTTCATCCGACCCATCCGATCGCGAGATGATGAGCGATGCACAGGAAAACCGCACTGCCTTGGAAATCACACGACAGGCTATCCATCGAATGTTGAGTTACGACGCATCGTGAGGGCCTTGTGAACTCCAACGCTGAACCTTTCTCAAAGGCATTTTTTTTAAATTTCATTTGGAAGGGGGGAGGGGAGGGGGGTAGATGACATTTGTGGATTTTTCTTGGTCAACTTCCCCCCAGGCGATTTTAGCCCTAAATTAGTTTTCGGTGTCGACCCGCTCCCCCCCGCTGGTCCACTTTTTCCGTTCCACAAAATAGCACGGGTGGAGCCGCAACCAACACCACCATGGCTGCGTGCCGGCACCAAACAATGCTTTGAGGTAGGGTGGAGAGAGTCCTATTGACAGAAAATGTCAAGGGGTACGGTCGCAAGACGCCACCAGTTTTTTTTTTTCGAAGACTTTTCTTTAAACAACGATCCCGATTCACTTTGAGTACATAGCACCTGGGTTTTCTCGCACGCCGACATTCCTTTGAGCCCCGAATGACCGAACTGTTCTCGTTTCTCTTCTTTTCTTGGATTTTTTTTTTTTTGTCGGGGGTCAAACAAAGACGCCCTCTGGCTGGTCTTCTGTCGCCGTCTTCTCCGCGGCAAGATGGCGCGCACTGACCAGTCGTCGAAACGGGAATGTGGCGTACGCTGCAAAAAGAAAATCATGACAATTCTGAAAGGAGGTCTTGGGTTCCAGTCAAAGTTTTCTTTACCATTTTTCAAAAGTTTCCCGGAAGTTTTTCCTTCATTTGTTTGACACAAAACAAAAATAAATAAAGAAAGAAATACATGTAAATAAAAATCAACAAAACTCATTGAAATGGCTTAGATTTAAACTGGGACTTCTTGCTAACTGTACAAGGGCTCTATCCTGCCCTCAGATGGCAGCCTTCCTAAATAGTCAATTAACTTTGCCGGACCGGTGGGTCCCAGTCAGAAGAATTAACTTGAATTGTCACTGAAAACAAATGATTGTAAACCCAGCTACAGCAGTTACCATGGGATGACACAAAGCTGTCTCGATAGGCAGACAGAGAGACAGGGAAAGACAGAGAGGGACAGAGAGGGATATAAAGGGACAGAGAGAGACAGAGAGACAGAGAGGGACAGATAGAGACAGAGAGGGACAGGGAGAGACAGGGAGGGACAGAGAGGGATATAGAGGGACAGAGAGAGACAGAGAGACAGAGAGGGACAGATAGAGACAGAGAGGGACAGGGAGAGACAGGGAGGGACAGAGAGAGACAGAGGAAGACAGAGAGGGACAGATAGAGACAGAGAGGGACAGAGAGGGACAGAGAGGGACAGATAGAGACAGATAGAGACAGAGAGGGACAGATAGAGACAGAGAGGGACAGAGAGGGACAGAGAGGGACAGAGAGAGACAGAGAAGGACAGAGAAGGACAGAGAGAGACAGAGAGAGAGACAGAGAAGGACAGAGAGGGACAGAGAGAGACAGAGAAGGACAGAGAGGGACAGAGAGAGACAGAGAGAGACAGATAGAGACAGAGAGGGACAGAGAGGGACAGAGAGGGACAGAGAGGGACAGAGAGAGACAGAGAGGGACAGATAGAGACAGAGAGGGACAGGGAGAGACAGGGAGGGACAGAGAGAGACAGAGGAAGACAGAGAGGGACAGATAGAGACAGAGAGGGACAGAGAGAGACACAGAGAGACAGAGAGGGACAGAGAGGGACAGAGAGGGACAGAGAGGGACAGAGAGGGACAGAGAGAGACAGAGAGGGACAGATAGAGACAGAGAGGGACAGGGAGAGACAGGGAGGGACAGAGAGAGACAGAGGAAGACAGAGAGGGACAGATAGAGACAGAGAGGGACAGAGAGGGACAGAGAGGGATTGACAGACAGACAGAGACACAGAGACTTAAAGAGACACAGAGAGGCATAGAGACAGAAAGAGACAGAGAGAGATAGACAGAAACATAGAAATACAGAGCGACACAGAGAGGCAGAGAGAGACACAGAGAGGCATGGAGAGACATAGAGAGACACAGAGAGGCATGGAAAGACACAGAGAGACACACATCAATAGAGAGACAGAGAGACGGATGGAGACTGATAGCAAGACAGACATGCAGACAGACGACAAGACAGACAGACAGAAGAAAAAAACTAGAGACACAAAGAAGAAAAGCCCAGACTGACAGAGGCACTCACCCTCCGAGGCCGGGCTCTGGGTCCGTTGCCATGACAGCCGGTCCACGCTGTGGGTGCTGTGAGTCACGGCCTCGTCCGACGGTTCCGTCTCAGCGGACGCCTGACTGAAGTCGGCCATGTTGGCTCTGGCCAGTTCCTCTGTCAGGCGTGCTTCCTCCGCCCTCTTCTCCTCCAGAAGGTGGTCCAGCTCTGCCAACGCTGCGTCCATCTGCGAAAAAAAAAAAAAAAAAAGGACGAGGAGTGTAGTAAGACGCATGCGCCGTGATTGGCGATGGAAAGCTTCACAAATTCTTTTCAAAAGTTTGACAACCTTGGGACCCCCGACTTTTTGTGCTTTTAAAAGCATGTAAGCAGATTTCGGCGCTTAGCCTAAAGCCCCTACAAAACATTGGTCACAACAAGATCGAAAAACAGAATGGTTCACAGATTTACATGAAACATATAGTTTGAAGATGGTTATGGTAGAACTAGAAACCTCGCACTGAAACATTTCTGCCTAAAATGCTGTACGCTTGGAGAAAAGGAGTGAAAGAAATCTTGTACGTCTCACCCCTAGATCTAAACGATTTTTCGGAACATTTTGTTGAATGCTGCATTTTTAGGAAACAAATGAAGCGGTTTTTCACAAATTTCTCGAGACTCGGTTGGCGGATTGAGCTGAAATGTTCACAGGTGTGCTATTCCATGCATATGTTGGATCAGACAACGTATGGATGCTATTCTTCGACCTCGACCAATGTTGTGTAGGGGCTTTAATGAGCTCTATGAAAATTGACTCAAATTTTTCATTATGACAACAAAAGTGCACACAGTCGGGAGAGAGGTGTTTTTTGTTTGTTTTGTTTTTTTGAGGGGGGAGGCTTCGTTTTTCACCCACCTCCTGAGAGCTCTTGACGCAGTCCTCCTGCTCCCTCAACAGAAGTCCGATCTCCTCCCGCATCTCGGTCAGACGGGCCGCCGTCGCCTCCGCCTCCGCCACCTGCCGGGCCAGCGACTCCGCCTCCCGCTGCCGCGCCGACAGCTCCTCCTGGCAGCGGGCCAGCCGGCCGCCGGCCTTGGCCGCCCGGCGTTCGAGGGCCTCGCGCAGCTGGCCCTCCACCTCCAGCTCGTTCTCCCAGAACTCCAGCTCCCGGAGCTCCGCCTTGTTGCGCCGATAGCGGGCCTCCATCTCGTCCGGGTCTCGGTCTGGGTCTCCCACCTCCTCCTCTTCTTCCTCCTCCTCCTCCTCCATCGCAGCCTGGGCATCCTCGCCGGCCGTGTCGTACTCGCAGAGCGCCCTCAGGAGCTCCTCCAACTCGGCCAGGTCCCGGCGCTGGCTGGCGATCCGGTCCCGCTGCCCGACGAGCGTCTCGGTGAGCTCGCGACAGCGATTCGCGTCCGAATCGCTCTCCTCCGCCGTCGTCGACGGCGCGCGACGGTCGACGGGTATGCTGCCGCCGATGCGGTAACCGCTGAAGGTCTGCGAGCGGCGGACGCTGGCCTGCCGCTTCTGCGCGAACCCGCCGGCCGGGAGCGTGCTGGCCCCCTCCCCGACGACGCCCTCGGTGACCGAGGGCGGGCGGCTGTGGCCGGGCGCGGCCGGGTGGACGCGGCGCATCAGGAAGTGGGCGTGGCGGCGGGCGTCCGGCCCCCAGGCGGACATGACGCGCAGCGGGCGCTCCTGCGGGCGCAGCGAGCGCTCGGCGTCTTGCCGTCGCTCCACCAGGTTGAAGCGGCCTCGCTGGCCGGTGGCCTGGGCCAGGGCCAGCACCACGTCCTGGCAGCGCGTGGCCTCACTCACGCCGCAGACCACCCGCTGCACGCCGTCGACGTTCACCTTCAACTCCACCATGGCGCTACGGCGGCAACGACACGGGGCAACCTGGGCTTCGGGCTGCTAGACCGCTGTACGAGGAAAAGACGAGGCGCGCATACATAATAAGCCAGTTTTAATATTCATGTAGGGTTAAAAGCAGGGGTATTCGACCGTTTAAGAAAAGCCAAAAATTTGACCAGCTGTGTAGTTTTTTATATTCAGCTGGTCCAATTCCCCTCCTGGTCGGAAATACCTGCACTTACCCTATCACTCAGTATCACACTGTAAAGTAGTTTTTCCTATTGTAATGGTTAATTTTGCAGACGTATTTTGTAATTTTGTTGATGTATTTGGTAATTTTGTAATGATTTTCATGAACATTGCCTTTTTTAATTTCACTTTCAGATTGGATTTTTCAATTTTCTGTTTGTAAGTTTTCACTGTCATTGTAAATTGGCCATCGGCCACAAGAGTGAGAAAACAAACTAAAAAAAAACTAAGAAGAAACTTAGAAGTTCGCCACGAATGTTACCGACAACGTGCGCACTCGGCAATCGTGTACGCGTAACTAAAAAGTAAAACAAAAAGTCGGCAAAGTAACAGCTGTCCGAGAACTGGGCAAGGCTGAAGTTTTATCATTCATTTTTATTCCTGGTTCGAATGTTACTACTTACTAAACTCACATTCTAAGTAAATTTCGAAGGGGGGAGACAGACGGTCCGGTGCCTTCGCGTCATCCAGGGCAAATGTGAGCTGCATGGCCGCCTGCCTGCTACCAAGGGAAAGACGAAATCGGAGGACTGTGTCACACGTCACAGTCACCAGCCACAAGCTTCCGTGATCGTCATGTTTTTCCAAGTAAACTTTGTGCGATCCAAACTGCAATGTGTTTATTTATTTTGGCCATAGTCCGATAAAAGGCGTCGACGCCTTGGCTTTTCCCTCTAGAGGGCGCTGTTCATGAAGTACAGGGGGTGCAGAACACTAAATAGAGCTCCCATTGAACACTGTACAAAAACACTCACTTTCAAAGCCAATTATCCCACGCCCAAAAGTCTCTCAGTTCTTGTAGCTATACTTAAAATTGTAGTTTGGACCTTCATCTCTCAGATTCTTTTCAATTTTAGTGCCCTTAGCCGATTAGATTTGTTGCTAATTACCCCCAGAAAAAAACACCCCTCAAAATGTGTAGCCGTCCAAGCCGAATTTCTGCAAGGATTTTGGGATGGACCCCTCCACTTCCGCAGCCAAATAGGGCCACATTTAAAGCCAGATATGGTCCAAATTACATACCAAATTGAAGAATGAACCCCCAGGTTGTCTTAAGATTCACTTGTTCTACAATGTATCAGTTAATTAGCCTCCAAAGACCCCTTATTAAAAAAAAAGAAAAAAGTTTTGGGTACACACTTTATGATAATCAGCTCGGCGGAGCCATCTTGGATGGATTTTGTGTGCTGCACCCACAGTGGTTGGCGATTTTCTTTTTCGTAGGTAAGCGAGTGAGAATGTGACCCGGCACAGCGAAATGAGGAATATCCCACCAAAACACTTTTCCAGTAAACAACGCCTGAAGTCAAAATATCTTCTCAATTCGATTAAAAATCTTTCTTTTTTGTGTGTATTTTTGGAAAGTGAATGTATTGGAGGATGTTATGTCCAAACGATTTTTCCGAAATCCGTCTCTAAATGTTGAAAAAACGAGGATTTCGGGGGAGTGTTTGTGCACTGTTTTCATGAAAATGTAAAGTTCCTGCCTTTTTGAATGGCCGCTTTCGAGGAGTTAGACTTGTGCTGCTATATTGTGTCTGGTGCCAAATGAACGAGCGAAGTCCCCGTGTACTATTTACATCAAAGTTCACACGGAAATAAATTTCTATTACTCCTGAAATTAATCATGTTCATGTTCATGTTCATGTTCATGATTTACATTAATTATTCGTAAATTTTTCATTCCCCCTCTCCCTGAGGTAAATAACAGTTATTCATGAGAAAATCCTAAAGAATGTTTGACTCACTTACTTACGGGAAAAACCCAATTGCCTGCGGTTGCAAGCATAATTATAGGCCCTTCCCTCTCTCTCCCCCTGCCTTCCTCCCTCCTTCCCTCTCCCTATCTCCCCGCCTCCCTGCCTCCCTCCCTCCCTAGCTGCCTCCCTGCCTCCCTGCCTGCCTGCCTCCCTCCCTCCCTCGATTCCTGCCTCCCTCCCTCCCTCCCTCGATTCCTGCCTCCCTCCCTCCCTCCCTGCCTCCATGTCTCCCTGTCTCCCTGCCACCCTGCCTCCCTGCCTCCCTGCCTCCCTGCCTCCCTGCCTCCCTGCCTCCCTGCCTCCTTGCCTCCCTGCTTCCCTGCCTCCTTGCCTCCCTGCCTCCCTGCCTCCCTGCCTCCCTGCCTCCCTGCCTCCCTGCTTCCCTGCCTCCCTGCCTCCCTCCCTGCCTCCCTCCCTACCTGCCTGCCTCCCTGCCTCCCCCGAGTCCATCCCTCCCTGATCCCTATCCCTCCCTCCCTGCCTCCCTGCCTGCCTGCCTGCCTCCCTGCCTCCCCCGAGTCCATCCCTCCCTGATCCCTATCCCTCCCTCCCTGCCTCCCTGCCTGCCTGCCTGCCTCCCCTCCACCCATCGATCCATCCATCACATTATACGTGCATGAATAGACGCGTTTAAAATTCGGCTCGGCTTTCACACTCACCCGTGTGGCCTCCGATACTGCTGTATAATAATTTACCGTAGACATACCCTCACATTGGCTTTGTAAAAAAAAAAAAAAAAAAACCTCAGAACTCTATCACATTAACTGTTCTGTCTCAAAAATGAAATCATGTCCCCTCAAAAAAAGATAATCCCCAACCATCGATAAACAACTGAGACTATACCGCCCGGTAAAAATTACCTCACGGTAGGCCTACCTCTTTTTTTTCTCATTTTTTAATTTTTTTTATCCAATCGTCACATTTACCGGCGGGGGAGCGGTTTTGTGTGTGTGTGCGCATAAGCGTGCCTGGAGTGGGTCACGTGAGCCGACTTCTTTCGGATTTCATGCGCATGCTCAAAAAGACAGAACGTGGAGGGGCAAAAATGAGGAGGGGGGGGGGTTGAAACATCGCGCGCTAATGTTCTGCGTTCTGCATGCCGTGCGTATCTTATTATTCCACGCTGAGCGGCGAGGATCGACGTACGGTATACAACCATCGCGTCACATTGTACAGTCGGTTCATCACGAATGAAAAACTCAGCGCGAAGTGGTTCGCAGTTAGCTCATCTGTACCGGAGCTCACTACTTCTATCGCTTCCCTTTTTTCCATCCTTTCTTTATCCCCCTTCCTTCTTTGCCTTCTCTGCTGGTTTGATCTGACGACATTTTTGGAGATGTTCTTGGCTGGCGGCTTTCTCGTCTCTGTCCAGCTTCGTCTCGCCTTGGTCCTGGCGGTTACGGGGAGGCCCAATCCGGGCGGGAACGATACCGTGATTCATCGAGAACCACCCGGCGGTAAGTGCTCCACCTCTCGCCTCCTCTCTTCTATTTTGTTTTGCTGTTAAAATCTAAACCGTGAGAATTTGGTGGTCGAATAGACCTATATCATGTTGCCACGAAAATCTATAAATTCATAGCGATTTCATGGATCTTTTGTGAATTCACCCTGAACTTTGTTTCACCTCATCTGACCCGCTTTGTGGTCTTGTCTGTGCAAAAAAATAATAATAGCAGCACAAGTTTAACTCCTCGAAAGCGGCCATTCAAAAAGGCAGGAACTTTACATTTTCATGAAAACAGTACACAAACACTCCCCCGAAATCCTCGTTTTTTTTCAACATTTTAGAGACGGATTTCGGAAAAATCGTTTGGACATAACATCCTCCAATACATTCACTTTCCGAAAATGCAAAAAGAAAATAAAATAATTTTTAATCGAATTGAGAAGATACTTTGACTTCAGACGTTGTTTACTGGAAAAGTGTTTTGGTGGGATAATCCTCATGTCGCTGTGCCGGGTCACAAATGTACACCACAGGCGCGTGCATTGTGGTAATTTTACCACCAAGAACGAGACATTGAATAGAGAATCGGTGAAACCACCTTGAAAAGCTGGTGAAGAGAAATTTTGTGCATGAAAAAAGTGGTGAAACTTCAGTCGGAATTCTCTTTTCACGGCAACGTGGCGTTTTTTATCCTATTTTTTAGGGTTTGGATACAGTGCAAAATAATGGTGCTCCGGTAGAAAAACAAATCATGAAAACAGTACACAAACACTCCCACAAAATACTCGTTTTTCAACATTTAGAGACGGATATCGGAAAAAATCCTTTGAAAATAATATCCTCCAATACATTAACTTTCCGAAAATACAAACAAACAAAAATTGATTTGTATCGAATTGAGAAGATACTTTGACTTCAGGCGTTGTTTACGCGAAAAGTGTTTTGGTGGGATATTCCTCATGTCGCTGTGCCGGGTCACATATTCCTAAGGAGGTGGTCACTACTGAACTTGGTTTCAGCGTAGCTGAGCTGAACAAGTGGGGGAATTATACTGTGTGAAGGGTGTCATGAGAAAAATCAGGGCCCTTTTCCAAAACCCGGCTTAGGCTCGGGCTCCGGCTTCGTCTCCAATTCTTTCATACGATTTTTTTTAAAGTACAAGGCATGAAATAATTGGAGGCCTTTGGCTTAGTTTTTTTGAATGTTACACTGCGTTTCGAAAAAGAAAAACCCACATCGTCGATCAACTTCAATAAAGAACTCCGACCTTTGCTTTCGGCGTTCGAATGACAGAGACGAAGCCGGAGCCGAAGCCTAAGCCGGGGTTTTTTTTCGTGGGGGGGGGGGAATGGGCCTAGGGCTTACACAATTATACGGTAGCCTCTGGGTACACCTCAAGGTCGCTCTCTCTTGGAATTAAAAGAAAATATGTCGCAGGTGGACGAGATACTTTGCAAGTAAAATGTCCCCTCCCCCTCGTCCCCCATCCTTCCTCTTTCCTCCCCTTTCCCTGGTCGTCGATTCGTCAGTAATGCGAGGCCGTGGTGCGGACATGGAATCATTATTATACGGATTTAGACTGTTGGAATTTTCCGCTGTCGTCCAAGTCCATAATATGTGACCCAGCACAACAACATGAGGAATATCCCACCAAACCACTTTTTGAGTAAACAACACCTGAAGTTATTGTATCTTCACAATTTAATTATTTAATTATTTTTTATTTTTGGAAATTTTAAGTATTACAGGATATTATATTTTGATATCAATTGAAAGCTAATGGTATACTCTTTCACATCATTAGAAAACCTCAAAATCTCAAAAGTGGGGTTATTCCTCATTATGCTGTGCCGGGTCACATATTACACTGCTCGTTGCGCGTTCGTATACAGTACGTGTAAGCATTTTACGTACACGTACATGATCGCGGGCACCTATGTGTTTGATGTGTCATACCTCATGTTTCGTCTTCGGTCACTGAGCGTTGGTTGAGATGAGAGCCAGTGCATGCAGTTGAATTTGTTTCGGTTTATACTTGAATCAGAGACAGAGAGAGATGGTGAGATCGAGTGAGGGAGAAAGCGTCAGAGAGAGAAGGCAGGAACGCGGGCGAGACATGAAAATATACAGGGAAAGAGGATAAACAGAGAAGGGGAGAGAGGGCAGGAGAGAGGGAGAGGGACAGACAGAGGCAGAGGCAGAGGCAGAGGCAGAGGCAGAGGCAGAGACAGAGGCAGAGACAGAGGCAGAGACAGAGACAGAGACATAGGCAGAAGCAGAGATAAAGACAAAGACAGAGTCAGAGACAGAGAGAGTCAGGGACAGAAACGGCGAGAGGGACAAAGTCACAGACAGAGGCAGAGTCAGAGTCAGAGTCAGAGTCAGAGTCAGAGTCAGAGTCAGAGTCAGAGTCAGAGTCAGAGTCAGAGTCAGAGTCAGAGTCAGAGAAAGAGACAGCGATAGAGAGAGACAGAGTCAGAGGCAGACAGAGGCAGAGACAGAGGCAGAAGCAGAGATAAAGACAAAGACAGAGTCAGAGACAGAGAGAGTCAGGGACAGAAACGGCGAGAGGGACAAAGTCACAGACAGAGGCAGAGTCAGAGTCAGAGTCAGAGTCAGAGTCAGAGTCAGAGTCAGAGTCAGAGAAAGAGACAGCGATAGAGAGAGACAGAGTCAGAGGCAGACAGAGGCAGAGACAGAGGCAGAAGCAGAGATAAAGACAAAGACAGAGTCAGAGACAGAGAGAGTCAGGGACAGAAACGGCGAGAGGGACAAAGTCACAGACAGAGGCAGAGTCAGAGTCAGAGTCAGAGTCAGAGTCAGAGTCAGAGTCAGAGTCAGAGAAAGAGACAGCGATAGAGAGAGACAGAGTCAGAGGCAGAGACAGAGGCAGAGACAGAGGCAGAGACAGAGGCAGAGACAGAGTCAGAGGCAGAGACAGAGGCAGAGACAGAGGCAGAGACAGAGGCAGAGACAGAGGCAGAGACAGAGACAGAGACAGGAGCACGGACAGGGACACGGTCACAGACACAGACAGAGACAGAGACACCGACACGGACGGAGAGATGGTCGCTCCGACTACGCGACCGAATCGCCTTTCAACTGAGCAAACACCGAACCGCACATTTCACACACTCATCCGCTGGCGACCCACGCAGATGATGAGAGGCGACGTCCCAGGAAGAAGAAGATGAAGAAGAAGTAGACGAAAAAAAAAAAATCCGTTAAAAAGAAACTCTATCAGAAAACCTAGTTGTGCTTACACTATGCATATACCAGCGTAGCCGGGACGGCTGAGCGAAATTTCAAACGTCTGGAGTAAACAGTTCGGTAGCGGACACGGAGAGGAAGGAGTGAGGGAGGCAGGCTTGGTAAATAGAAGCCTACGGTCACGTGGCATGGCAACGGGGCCTAGCGACGTGAATGTCGGGGGCACGTATATTTACCGTCCCATAATTCATTTCTTCATTCACGGGCCGTGTTCCTCGCTACAGACTTTCATAATTTTGTTGGGCTTTTACCTTCGAAATGCCGATCGTTTAGCGGAAACCACACCTTTTTTTCCTCCCCTACAAAAACAAAACAAACGTTGAGATATCTTGGACTAGGATAAGGGATCCTGTAACTTTTGTTAAATATTTTTTTTGTCAACATCTAGGCTCTATTTCATTCTGTTTCATTTCTTCCCGCCCGAGCTGCCTGATCAAAAGCGCTTCAACTTCAACAGAGAACTCCGACCTGTGTTTTCAGCTTTTGGATAAACAGAGACGAAGCCGGATCCGAAGCCCAACCCGGGTTTCGGAGAAGAAAAAAAAGGCCCCTGGTTTTTCGTAGTCTTGACTACAAGCCGTTTGTTAAGGCATTCGTGGTCGTTTCGGATCGGCAGTCGAGAGCTGCGAATGTGTAATATTGAGGCCGCATTTTCGACGGCAAGTTCACGAGAATCAGAGTGACGCACCCTCTCCTCGCTCTCTCTCCTCTCTCTCTCTCCCTCTCTCGATCCCTCTCTCCCTCTCTCGATCCCTCTCTCTCTCTATCCCTTTCTCCCCCTCTCTCCCTCTCTCCCTCCCTCCCTCCCTCTCTCTCTCTTCTTCTCACTCTCTCTCTTCCTCTCCCCTTCCTCTCCCCCTTCCTTACCCTCCACCTCTCTCTCTCCCCTCTCTCTCTCTCTCCCTTTCTCTCTCCCTCTCTCTCTCCCTCCCCCTCTCTCTCCTTCTCACTCCCTCTCTCTCTCTCTCTCTCCCTCTCTCCCTTTCCATTTGCATTATGTGGCTCTCTCGCCGAGTAAAGGGAACGAAGTGTTTTCTTCATTTAGGGGTTGGTCTTGCACCCCGACTTCACATCTGATAGTTATTTTTTCGCGAGATACTAATGTTTTTAACCAAGGATCGGAATGTTTCAGATTTACACCTTAATTAGTACCCAGTTATAGGCCTATATGTTTGGCATTTTCGCACCCGTTCGGCTCTATCTCTGTAAGATAAATACTCTCTTGCAGGTATCTTGACGATTTTATTCAACGCGTTAATTACTGTTATGTTAGATTTTTAACGTAACGTTACTGACAGCCCTTTACTATAACTATAGTGATGGAGATTTGTACGTCGAGTTCGGCAAACCAATAATACACACTCCTCAACGCAAACTTATTTTATTTACCTCTTTCTCCCAATATTTATTAACATGGTAATATGAAGGGGAATCCATATTGAAAACGTTGGTACATGTACAATGATTACGATATGCGTATTGTAGGGCACGTTGGACGGTCCCCCGTGGTTTCAGGTAGTCCGAGTAACTTGGACTCGACAAGTCACCATTTTTTATCGAAATTTGAAATTTGGAGGGTCGGTCACCCCATGGTTTCAGGTAGTCCGAGTAACTTGGACCAGACAAGTCACCCTTTTTTATCGAAATTTGACATTTGGAGGGTCGGTCACCCACCCGACCCCCCAAGATTCAAATTTCGATAAAAAAGGGTGACTGTTGGGTCCAAGTTACTCGGACTAGGTTTCAGGTTGGTATTTCAAGCAAAGACAGGGCACATAGCAGTTTGATTACAACAGAAATCGAAACAAAATAGAAAATAATTATGGTCTTCACATAATTTCAGCTTAAGGGTAGTAAAATACAAATTGCCAAATAACTGCATAGGTACGACCATATTGGTAATTAAACCAGAGACGAAATTTAGGCAAAGAGACGAACAGACGAAAGTTGCCGAAGAGATGAAACACGAAGACATGAAACACGAAGAGACAACAGACGATCAGACGAAATGTGAAGCGACGAAATGTGAAGCGACGAAAGGCGAAGAGACGAAAGGCGAAGAGACGAAAGGCGAAGAGACGAAAGGCGAAGAGACGAAAGGCGAAGAGACGAAAGGCGAAGAGACGAAAGGCGAAGAGACGAAAGGCGAAGAGACGAAAGGCGAAGAGACGAAAGGCGAAGAGACGAAAGGCGAAGAGACGAAAGGTGAAGAGACGAAAGGCGAAGAGACGAAAGGCGAAGAGACGAAAGGCGAAGAGACGAAAGGCGAAGACATAAAGAGGCGAAAGGCGAAGAGACGAAAGGCGAAGAGACGAAAGGCGAAGAGACGAAAGGCAAAGAGACGAAAGGCAAAGAGACGAAAGGCAAAGAGACGAAAGGCAAAGAGACGAAAGGCGAAGAGACGAAAGGCGAAGAGACGAAAGGCGAAGAGAAGAAAGGCGAAGAGACGAAAGGCGAAGAGACGAAAGGCGAAGAGACAAAAGGCGAAGAGACGAAAGGCGAAGAGACGAAAGGCGAAGAGATGAAAGGCGAAGAGATGAAACATGAAGAGACGAAACACGAAGAGATGAAAGGCGTAGAGACGACAAATGAAGACACGAAACAAGAAGACACGAAGAGACGAAAGGTGAAGATACGAAAGGCGAAGAGATGAAACACGAAGAGACGAAACACGAAGAGATGAAAGGCGAAGAGACGACAGATAAAGACACGAAAGGCGAAAAGATGAAAAAGGCGAAAAGACATATAAGGAGTAAATGGTTTCAGGTAGTTCGAGTAACTTGGACCCGAAAAGTCATCCTTTTTTATCGAAATTTGAAAATTGGAGGGAATGGAATAATTGTGAACATAAAAACAAGTATTTGAGCACAACTTTGCATTCATGACGAATTGTAAAACTTTTGATTCATATTAGAGGAAGGGTGTGGCGATCTTTCTCAAGACAATTCTAATTTAACTCCCATTAAGTTGACAGGCAATGATTGTAACCCTACTTTCGGGTGTACTGTATAATTAAATATAGGGCCTATAGCAACCTGCTGTATTCGCGTGTAGTATGTACCTGTGGCCATCGAGAGCAGTACAAATCATGAACCACGTTATGAGGAAGGGAGAGACTGTGCAACATCTCGGAAATTCACGGTAATAATGTGGAAGGGGCTCAAAAATACAGGAAAAACCTGTTTTTTGGGGTGAATTTTAGTAAAAGGAGGGGAGAATGAACCCACTCTCCTTATTCCAAGCAAAAAATCTCCAAATTTCCACTTTTTGTGCTTTTAAAATCGCCTAAAAAAGGTCCCCTACGACCCCTAGTACTCACACCCACCAAGTCACCTAACTTCACGCAATTTCTTGATCCATAAGCTCAAAGGCAATAAATCGTCTTATTTAATTGTTGCTGCATGTTTTGGGGACAAAAATGGTACCATTGTGTAGATAAATGTTTCAGGAACCCGACCAATGCCAAAAAAAAAAAAAAATTCCGATATTTCTATAAAAATCGGCATTTTTCATAATAGCGATATAGGGTGAAAATTGTCATTTTTTCACCCTTTTTCAGCACTAAATTGGCTGTAACTGAGAGGTTCCATCAATTTTTCTTCCTTTTTTTTTTTCAAATGAAACAGGAAAGTGCCTTTCTCTCTGTTTTACCAAAAATCGCATCCCTGGATGCTTTCGTTATTTTTTAATTAGCCTAATTAGGTCAAATTTTGTCTCATTATGTGGTTTACACAAGTTGAATGGTGACCCTAATAATTCTAAGGTTTTTCTTCAGTTTGATAATTTGTAGACATAGTTTGTGTTTTAGTGTGTTGAGTTATTACTCAAAATGCCTTGAATGATGTTTTTTTCTTGGTAAGAGAGAGGTTTGAAAAAGTACCGCTGCTCTTGCACAAATCTTCAAATTTGAACAACAGAGGGCGTTCTTTTTTGCAATTATGTGGATTACGGAGGAACGGAGAATGCCATCCTCTGTCACAACGATTTCGGCCTGAAAATGGGAAGACAATTTTCGCCATTTTACATGAAACTGGGGGATTATTGTTTATATTTTTCCACTCACAATGTAAACAAATATTTAATAGTAAACGATTTTAGTTTCTTTGGCAAGAATATTGTTTACAATAATTATTTTGTGTTTGGCGGCCGGTATTGTTTTGTGTGAGGTAACAATCAGCACTGAGACCAGAATTCGTGTACTAAGTGAGACTTTCGTCTCTATATGCCTTTCGTCTCTACGCCTTTCGTCTCTTCGCCTTTCGTCTCTTCATGTCTTCGTCTTTCGTCTCTTCGCCTTTCGTCTGTTCGCCTTTCGTCTCTTCGCCTTTCGTCTCTACGCCTTTCGTCTCTTCGCCTTTCGTCTCTTCGCCTTTCGTCTCTTCTCCTTTCGCCTCTTCATGTCTTCGCCTTTCGTCTCTTCGCCTTTCGTCTCTTCGCCTTTCGTCTCTATATGCCTTTCGTCTCTACGCCTTTCGTCTCTTCGCCTTTCGTCTCTTCGCCTTTCGTCTCTAATTCGCCTTTGTCTCTTTGCCTTTCGTCTCTTCGCCTTTCGTCTCTTCGCCTTTCGTCTCTTCGCCTTTCGTCTCTTCACCTTTCGTCTCTTCATGTCTTCGCCTTTTGTCTCTTCGCCTTTTGCCTCTTCATGTCTTCGCCTTTCGTCTCTTCGCCTTTCGTCTCTTCATGTCTTCGCCTTTCGTCTCTTCGCCTTTCGTCTCTTCGCCTTTCGTCTCTATATGCCTTTCGTCTCTACGCCTTTCGTCTCTTCGCCTTTCGTCTCTTCGCCTTTCGTCTCTAATTCGCCTTTGTCTCTTTGCCTTTCGTCTCTTCGCCTTTCGTCTCTTCGCCTTTCGTCTCTTCGCCTTTCGTCTCTTCACCTTTCGTCTCTTCATGTCTTCGCCTTTTGTCTCTTCGCCTTTTGCCTCTTCATGTCTTCGCCTTTCGTCTCTTCGCCTTTCGTCTCTACGCCTTTCGTCTCTACGACTTTCGTCTATTCGCCTTTCATCTCTTCGCCTTTCGTCCCTCGCCTTTCGTCTCTTCGCCTTTCGTCTCTTCGCCTTTCGTCTCTTCGCCTTTCGTCTCTTCGCCTTTTGTCTCTATATGCCTTTCGTCTCTACGCCTTTCGTCTCTACGCCTTTCGTCTCTTCGCCTTTCGTCTCTTCGCCTTTCGTCTCTTCGCCTTTCGTCTCTTCGTTTTTCGTCTCTTCGCCTTTCATCTCTTCGCCTTTCGTCTCTTCGCCTTTCGTCTCTTCGCCTTTCGTCTCTTTGCCTTTCGTCTCTTTGCCTTTCGTCTCTTCGCCTTTTGCCTCTTCGCCTTTCGTCTCTTCGCCTTTTGCCTCTTCGCCTTTCGTCTCTTCCCCTTTCGTCTCTTCCCCTTTCGTCTCTTCGCCTTTCGTCTCTACGCCTTTCGTCTCTACGCCTTTCGTCTCTACGCCTTTCGTCTCTTCGCCTTTCGTCTCTTCGCCTTTCGTCTCTTCGCCTTTCGTCTCTTCGCCTTTCGTCTCTACGCCTTTCGTCTCTACGCCTTTCGTCTCTTCGCCTTTCGTCTCTTCGCCTTTCGTCTCTTCGCCTTTCGTCTCTACGCCTTTCGTCTCTACGCCTTTCGTCTCTTCGCCTTTCGTCTCTTCGCCTTTTGTCTCTTTGCCTTTTGTCTCTTCGCCTTTCGTCTCTTCGCCTTTCGTCTCTTCATGTCTTCGTCTTTCGTCTCTTCGCCTTTCGTCTGTTCGCCTTTCGTCTCTTCGCCTTTCGTCTCTACGCCTTTCGTCTCTTCGCCTTTCGTCTCTTCGCCTTTCGTCTCTTCTCCTTTCGCCTCTTCATGTCTTCGCCTTTCGTCTCTTCGCCTTTCGTCTCTTCGCCTTTCGTCTCTATATGCCTTTCGTCTCTACGCCTTTCGTCTCTTCGCCTTTCGTCTCTTCGCCTTTCGTCTCTAATTCGCCTTTGTCTCTTTGCCTTTCGTCTCTTCGCCTTTCGTCTCTTCGCCTTTCGTCTCTTCGCCTTTCGTCTCTTCACCTTTCGTCTCTTCATGTCTTCGCCTTTTGTCTCTTCGCCTTTTGCCTCTTCATGTCTTCGCCTTTCGTCTCTTCGCCTTTCGTCTCTACGCCTTTCGTCTCTACGCCTTTCGTCTATTCGCCTTTCATCTCTTCGCCTTTCGTCCCTCGCCTTTCGTCTCTTCGCCTTTCGTCTCTTCGCCTTTCGTCTCTTCGCCTTTCGTCTCTTCGCCTTTTGTCTCTATATGCCTTTCGTCTCTACGCCTTTCGTCTCTACGCCTTTCGTCTCTTCGCCTTTCGTCTCTTCGCCTTTCGTCTCTTCGCCTTTCGTCTCTTCGTTTTTCGTCTCTTCGCCTTTCATCTCTTCGCCTTTCGTCTCTTCGCCTTTCATCTCTTCGCCTTTCGTCTCTTTGCCTTTCGTCTCTTTGCCTTTCGTCTCTTCGCCTTTTGCCTCTTCGCCTTTCGTCTCTTCGCCTTTTGCCTCTTCGCCTTTCGTCTCTTCGCCTTTCGTCTCTTCCCCTTTCGTCTCTTCGCCTTTCGTCTCTACGCCTTTCGTCTCTACGCCTTTCGTCTCTTCGCCTTTCGTCTCTTCGCCTTTCGTCTCTTCGCCTTTCGTCTCTTCGCCTTTCGTCTCTACGCCTTTCGTCTCTACGCCTTTCGTCTCTTCGCCTTTCGTCTCTTCGCCTTTCGTCTCTTCGCCTTTCGTCTCTACGCCTTTCGTCTCTACGCCTTTCGTCTCTTCGCCTTTCGTCTCTTCGCCTTTTGTCTCTTTGCCTTTTGTCTCTTCGCCTTTCGTCTCTTCGCCTTTCGTCTCTATATGCCTTTCGTCTCTACGCCTTTCGTCTCTTCGCCTTTCGTCTCTATATGCCTTTCGTCTCTACGCCTTCTGTCTCTACGCCTTTCGTCGCTTCACATTTCGTCTCTTCACATTTCGTCTGATCGTCTGTTGTCTCTTCGTGTTTCATGTCTTCGTGTTTCATCTCTTCGGCAACTTTCGTCTGTTCGTCTCTTTGCCTAAATTTCGTCTCTGGTTTAATTACCAATATGGTCGTACCTATGCAGTTATTTGGCAATTTGTATTTTATTATCCTTGAGCTGAAATTATGTGAAGACCATTATTTTCTATTTTGTTTCGATTTCTGTTGTAATCAAACAGCTGTGCCCTGTCTTTGCTTGAAATACCAACCTGAAACCTAGTCCGAGTAACTTGGACCCAACAGTCACCCTTTTTTATTGAAATTTGAAATTTGGGGGGGTCGGGTGGGTGACCGACCCTCCAAATGTCAAATTTCGATAAAAAAAGGGTGACTTATCTGGTCCAAGTTGCTCGGACTACCTGAAACCATGGGGTGACCGACCCTCCAAATTTCAAATTTCGATAAAAAATGGTGACTTGTCGGGTCCAAGTTACTCGGACTACCTGAAATCACGGGTGACCGTCCAACATGCCCATACAATACGCATATCGTAATCATTGTACATGTACCAACGTTTTCAATATGGATTCCCCTTCATATTACCATGTTAATAAATATTGGGAGAAAGAGGTAAATAAAATAAGTTTGCGTTGAGGAGTGTGTATTATTGGTTTGCCGAACTCGAAGTACAAATCTCCATCAGTTATAGTAAAGGACTGTCAGTAACGTTACGTTAAAAATCTTACGTAAAAATCTTACGTTAAAAATCTAACATAACAGTAATTAACAGTAACAGTAATTAACGCGTTGAATAAAATCGTCAAGATACCTGCAAGAGAGTATTTATCGTTAGA
>OX465120.1:2513251-2631427 GCA_949987565.1 Luidia sarsii | reverse complement strand
CTGCCAGCCAAGGCTGACGAATAGAACAGGAAGGATGACTAGTCTGAAGCAAGGCATGAGCCTCCATCCCCTATTGGTGGTAGACTGCCAGCCAAGGCTGATAGATAGAACTGGGAGGTGTTGACTAGTCTGAAGCAAGGCATGAGCCTCCATCCCCTATTGGTGGTAGACTGCCATCCAAGGCTGATAGTATAGAACTGGGAGGGGTTGACTAGTCTAAAGCAAGGCATGAGCCTCCATCCCTATTGGTGGTAGACTGCCAGCCAGGGCTGCAAATAGAACTGGTAGGGGTGGCTAGTCTGAAGCAAGGCATGAGCCTCCATCCCTATTGGTGGTAGACTGCCATCCAAGGCTGACAAATAGAACTGGGAGGTGTGACTAGTCTGAAGCAAGGCATGAGTCTCCATCTCCTATCGGTGGTAGCCTGCCAGCCAAGGCTGACAAATAGAACTGGGAGGGGTGACTAGTCTGAAGCAAGGCAAAAGCCTCCATCCCCTATTGGTGGTAGACTGCCAGCCAAGGCTGATAGATAGAACTGGGAGGTGTTGACTAGTCTGAAGCAAGGCATGAGCCTCCATCCCCTATTGGTGGTAGACTGCCATCCAAGGCTGATAGTATAGAACTGGGAGGGGTTGACTAGTCTAAAGCAAGGCATGAGCCTCCATCCCTATTGGTGGTAGACTGCCAGCCAGGGCTGCAAATAGAACTGGTAGGGGTGGCTAGTCTGAAGCAAGGCATGAGCCTCCATCCCTATTGGTGGTAGACTGCCATCCAAGGCTGACAAATAGAACTGGGAGGTGTGACTAGTCTGAAGCAAGGCATGAGTCTCCATCTCCTATCGGTGGTAGCCTGCCAGCCAAGGCTGACAAATAGAACTGGGAGGGGTGACTAGTCTGAAGCAAGGCAAAAGCCTCCATCCCCTATTGGTGGTAGACTGCCAGCCAAGGCTGACAAATAGAACTGGGAGGTGTGACTAGTCTGAAGCAAGGCATGAGTCTCCATCTCCTATCGGTGGTAGCCTGCCAGCCAAGGCTGACAAATAGAACTGGGAGGGGTGACTAGTCTGAAGCAAGGCAAAAGCCTCCATCCCCTATTGGTGGTAGACTGCCAGCCAAGGCTGACAAATAGAACTGGAGGTGTAACTATAGTCTGAAGCAAGGCATAAGCCTCCATCCCTATTGGTGGTAGACTGCCAGCCAAGGCTGACAAATAGAACTGGGAGGGGTGACTATAGTCTGAAGCAAGGCATGAGCCTCCATCCCTATTGGTGGTAGACTGCCAGCCAAGGCTGACAAATGGAACTGGGAGGGGTGACTAGTCTGAAGGAAGGCAAAAGCCTCCATCCCCTATTGGTGGTAGACTGCCAGCCAAGGCTGACAAATAGAACTGGGAGGTGTGACTAGTCTGAAGCAAGGCATGAGTCTCCATCTCCTATCGGTGGTAGCCTGCCAGCCAAGGCTGACAAATAGAACAGGGATGGATGATTAGTCTATAGCAAGGCATGAGCCTCCCATCTCCTATCGGTGGTAGCCTGCCAGCCAAGGCTGACAAATAGAACTGGGAGGGGTGACTAGTCTGAAGCAAGGCATGAGCCTCCATCCCCTATTGGTGGTAGACTGCCAGCGAAGGCTGACAAATAGAACTGGGAGGTGTGACTAGTCTGAAGCAAGGCATGAGCCTCCATCCCCTATCGGTGGTAGACTGCCAGCCAAGGCTGACAAATAGAACTGGGAGGGGTGGCTAGTCTGAAGCAAGGCAAAAGCCTCCATCCCCTATTGGTGGTAGACTGCCAGCCAAGGCTGACAAATAGAACTGGGAGGGGTGACTAGTCTGAAGCAAGGCAAAAGCCTCCATCCCCTATTGGTGGTAGACTGCACAGCCAAGGCTGACAAATAGAACTGGGAGGGGTGACTAGTCTGAAGCAAGGCAAAAGCCTCCATCCCCTATTGGTGGTAGACTGCCAGCCAAGGCTGACAAATAGAACTGGGAGGTGTAACTATAGTCTGAAGCAAGGCATAAGCCTCCATCCCTATTGGTGGTAGACTGCCAGCCAAGGCTGACAAATAGAACTGGGAGGGGTGACTATAGTCTGAAGCAAGGCATGAGCCTCCATCCCTATTGGTGGTAGACTGCCAGCCAAGGCTGACAAATGGAACTGGGAGGGGTGACTAGTCTGAAGGAAGGCAAAAGCCTCCATCCCCTATTGGTGGTAGACTGCCAGCCAAGGCTGACAAATAGAACTGGGAGGTGTGACTAGTCTGAAGCAAGGCATGAGTCTCCATCTCCTATCGGTGGTAGCCTGCCAGCCAAGGCTGACAAATAGAACAGGGATGGATGATTAGTCTATAGCAAGGCATGAGCCTCCATCTCCTATCGGTGGTAGCCTGCCAGCCAAGGCTGACAAATAGAACTGGGAGGTGTGACTAGTCTGAAGCAAGGCATGAGCCTCCATCCCCCATTGGTGGTAGACTGCCAGCGAAGGCTGACAAATAGAACTGGGAGGGGTGACTAGTCTGAAGCAAGGCAAAAGCCTCCATCCCCTATTGGTGGTAGACTGCCAGCCAAGGCTGACAAATAGAACTGGGAGGGGTGACTAGTCTGAAGCAAGGCAAAAGCCTCCATCCCCTATTGGTGGTAGACTGCCAGCCAAGGCTGACAAATAGAACTGGGAGGGGTGACTAGTCTGAAGCAAGGCAAAAGCCTCCATCCCCTATTGGTGGTAGACTGCCAGCCAAGGCTGACAAATAGAACTGGGATGTGTGACTATAGTCTGAAGCAAGGCATGAGCCTCCATCCATATCGGTGGAATCTCGCGAGAAAGGTTGTTTACGTGTTTTATTTATAAGTGGAGTGATGTCACCGGGCTAGCTTATTAGTTAACAGTTGACGCATTTTTTATTCGGAGAAGGAAATGGATAAGGGAGTCTGCACTTTTTTTTTATTTTTAGAAGTGACAAAGAAATGATGAATGACATCACTCAAGATGTAGAGAGTGGTGCTCTGAAGAGGTCGGCGGTATCTTGAGTACGTCTCCGGACATATCTCCTCTCCCGTCTCTTCGTCGTCGTCTTCTGTTCTCACTCACACCCTCCCGCCTTTCTTACTCCCTCTGTCTCGCTGTTGGTTTTTCTCTGTCTCTCCATCATCTCACTTATCTGCCGTCCTCGTTTCTCGGTCTCTATGATTATGATGATCTCACCTGTTTCTCCCTGTCTCTCTTTTGTATTCCACTTCCTGTATCCACTTTTCTTTTACGCTCTTTGTCTCACTCCTCCCCACCCCTCTCCTCTATCTTATATCTTTCTCCCTCCCTCCCTCCCTCCCTCCCGCTCTCTTCCCTCTCTGAATTGTAGCCCCTATGTGTGTGTCTCCATTTCACTCCATCTCCCTCTCCTGACCTCCCTCTCGCTCCCTCTCTTTCCCGCTCCCTCTCCTCCCCTCTCACTCTCTCTCGCTCACTCTCTTCTTCCCACTCTCCCTTTCTCTCTCTCCCCTCTCCTCTCCCTCTCCCTCTCCCTCTCCCTCTCCCTCTAACTCTCCCTCTCCCTCTCCCTGTCCCTGTCCCTGCCCCTGTCCCTTGTCCCTGTCCCTGTCCCCTTTCCCTCTCCCTCTCCCTCTCCCTCTCCCTCTCCTCTCCTCTCCCTCTCCCTCTCCCTCTCCCCCTCCCCCTCCCCCTCCCACTCCCCCTCCCTCTCCCTCTCCTCTCCCTCTCCCTCTCCCTCTCCCTCTCCCTCTCCCTCTCCCTCTCCCTCTCCCTCTCCCTCTCCCTCTCCCTCTCTTCCTCTCTCTCCCTCCATCTTCCCCTCTCTCTCTCCCTCCATCTCCCTCTCCCTCTCCCTCTCCCTCTCCCTCTCCCTCTCCCTCTCCCTCTCCCTCTCCCTCTCCCTCTCCCTCTCCCTCTCCCTCTCCCTCTCCCTCTCTTCCTCTCTCTCCCTCCATCTCCCCCCCTCTCTCCCTCCATCTCCCTCTCTCTCTCGATCACTCTCTCATCACTCTCTCCCTCCCACTCTCTCCCAGCCCTTTCTCTCTCCTCTGTCTCTCCGGCTCCCCGGCTGTGTTTGCTCTCTACTCGACCGAGGGCCACCAGCGATTTTCAACGGTGATGGATGGACTCCGATGCGGCGTTCGAGAAGGGTGAAATCCCATTCGTCTTGATGACAATGTACACACATGGAAACGGGACGCAGTGGTTGAGATATTATATATTGGGTACTAACGAATGTTCGCTCTGACGATGGTCGCGCCGAGGATCCATTGCCCAGATCACTTCGAGCACCTACGCACGGCTATGGCGTCAATAAGGGACATATTTTTGGTTCTATACAAAAATCACTTAGCCAAAACAGAAGATTATGAAGAAGATTATGCCAGATGTTGACACATTTCGATTCATTTTGTGCATGTGATTAATGTGTCTCTCTGCCTCAGCCTCTGTCCTTCCCTCTGTCTCTGTCTCTGCCTCTATCTCTGTCTCTGTCTCTGCCTCGGTCTCGGTCTCTGCCTCGGTCTCGGTCTCTTTCTCTGTCTCTGTCTTTGTCTCTGTCTCTGTCTCTGTCTCTGTCTCTGCCTCTGTCTCTGTCTCTGTCTGTCTTTGTCTCTGTCTCTGTCTCTGTCTCTGTCTCTGTCTCTGCCTCTCCATCTGCCTCTGCATCTGCATCTTCCTCTGCCTCTGCCTCTGCCTCTGCCTCTGCCTCTCACTGCCTCTGCCTCTGCCTCCGCCTCTACCTCTACCTCTGCCTCTGCCTCTGCCTCTGCCTCTGCCTCTGCCTCTGCCTCTTCCTCTGCCTCTACCTCTACCTCTGCCTCTGCCTCTGCCTCTCCCCTGCCTCTGCCTCTGCCTCTGCCTCTGCCTCTGCCTCTGCCTCTGCCTCTGCCTCTGCCTCTTCTGCCTCTGCCTCTGCCTCTGCCTCTCCCCCCTGCCTCTGCATCTCCATCTCTCTCGTCTTTTCTCGAAACAGGACAACTCGCCAAATATTGTTTCTGTCAACCTCAATTCCTTCAGAATAAACGGGGCGGTTGTGACGCCCTTTCTGGCATAAGCCACGCCCCCTCAGCTCAAGCCGGCTTTTATACCGACGTTAGGAGCTGCAATGCTCAACAAGGACCTCCCCCTCCCCCTCCCTTACCACGGGGGGGGGGGGGGGGGCAACCCTTGAAACATTCGGCTCCCGCCTGATCTCTTTCAGCCGAGAACGGAATCCCATTTTTCTTCCGACAATTGATCAGCGCGGTCACACAGGACGGTCTGTTTGCACGACCGGCGGCTGTTTAATGCGCTTCTGTCGGATTCCACAACACACTGTCTAAACATAGACAGAATATTAATTCTCCCGACCGGTTTGTTTTCTTCTATTTATTCGTGGAGTGCGCTAGCGCTTAGGCTTTTAAACCAAATTAATCAACTCGGCCACACGCGTGTCAATCTTATTTTTTCTGTTTGGGGCGTTAGTCTCGTTTCAAGGCGCTATAGAGGAGACGGACGTGGTCAGCCCCATCACCTTTGCAATGCCCGAGACGGGGAAATACCGACCAGGTCAGAACGGGTTTATAGGAGTGCGTCCTCTCAGCACGGCATTATCGACAAACTGAATTTGTCTTTGAAATCAAATTAAAATTCCGCCTTTGGGAAAGGCCCTGCTATAGAGGATCCACACGAGAGTTTTCTTTGCCATTAATTTTTTCTACAAAAATTGTTTCCGGTCAAGGTTTCCTATATTATTGGTTTGGTTTAAATTGCTGAATTGATTTGATTAAAGGCTGCATAATCCACTTTGTGTGATCCCCGACGAGCTGCTGTAGCCAGACTCACAACCGTTGGGTGCTTGCATCTGAACGAAAGCGGGGCCGGGATGTGATCCCTGGGGTATATATATAACGGCAGTTAATGGTTGAATTGCTTCTGACTGGCGCCCCCACCCCCGGCAAAGACTAGTTGACTATTTTTGGGAAGGCCACCATCTAAGGGCTGGATGGCTCAGATGGAAGAGCACTGGTACGTCAGTCCAGAGATCTCGGGTTCAAGTCCCGGTCCAGTCAAAGTTTTCTTTGCCAATTTTTCAAACAATAGGTTGTTTGCATCGAATAATCCCTGGAGATAAACTGCAGTTAATGGTTGAATTGCTTCTGACTGGCGCCCCCACCCCGGCAAAGACTAGTTGACTATTTTTGGGAAGGCCACCATCTAAGGGCTGGATAGCTCAGATGGCAAGAGCACTGGTAAGTTAATCCAGAGGTCTCGGGTTCAAGTCCCGGTCCAGTCAGATCTTGTTTGCCCTTTTTGTTCATAATGTTAAACCATTAAACATTCTAAAAAAATATATATATATCAGGCGAAGGTTTCGCACCGTTCTATACTGTGTAAGAAATAGTTTATTACTCGCGTGTAATAAACTATATTTGTCGATGTTTGAGTGAAAATATTTTTCTCGAGAAGGACAGCATCCCAGACCGTAAGATTTCAACATGAGGATTCTGTCATGATCATCTACAAACTTGTGTAAATTAGAAGGAAATCTGTGGACATGGATGTTTTCCGATCTTCCCAATGTTGTATCGGGCCTTTAAGCAATGGGAAAGTCTACACTCTGCGTGACGGGCAATTTACGCATCTCTTCACTGAATATGGCACGAAATTTTGTGTCATAGAGTAATAACAATGTTCCCAACTGCTTCCTTGCATACAGCGAGCGGGAAGGCAGATCTCATTTCGCTGAGAACTGTTCGCGTCGTGGGAAATGGCGTCGCGGATGGCAAAGACACGAAGGTCCCCCCCCCCCGCTTTTTCTTTTTAGAACGATTGCGGGAGCACACCCACCCTCCCTGAAATCAATGACTGTTTAGTTTGGGCGACCATGTGGTGATCGATGGATGTTTAGCGGGTATCGTATGACTTATTGGGTGCTCGGGTTCGCTTCTCGTCCGCGGAAAAGAATGTCCGGAGGGAGGGGGAGGGGGGCGGGCTGGCTTTGCCGAGGCGAGGAGAAGGGATTGAGCGACCTTTTGCTCATGTCTGTTTTTGGTCGGTCGGGTGGGAGACGAGGACACGTACGGTGTACTACCCACTCAACAATTGCAGTGATCAATTTGAAATCCGAGATCCTAAAGGGATATTTCTTCTCCGTTTCATTCTCCTTCTCCTTCTCCCCCCCCCCTTCTCCTTCTCCTTCTCCTTCTCCTTCTCCTTCTCCTTCTCCTTCTCCTTCTCCTTCTCCTTCTCCTTCTCCTTCTCCTTCTCCTTCTCCTCCTCCTTCTCATCCTCCTTCTCCTTCTCCTTCTCCTTCTCCTTCTGCTTCTGCTTCTGCTTCTCCTCCTCCTTCTCCTTCTCCTTCTCCTTCACCTTCTCCTTCCCCTTCTCCTTCTCCTTCTCCTTCTCCTTCTCCTTCTCCTCCTTCTCCTTCTCCTTCTCCTTCTTCTTCTCTTTCTCCTCCTCCTTCTCCTTCTCCTCATTCTCATTCTCCTTCCCCTTCTCCCTCCCCTTCTCCTTCCCCTTCTTTTTCTTCTTATTGAAATTCTTGAAATTCTTGAAATTCTTGAATTTTTTGAAAGTCTTGAATTTTTTGAAAGTCTTGAAATTCTCGAAATTCTTGAAATTCTTGAAATTCTTGAAATTCTTGAAATTCTTGAAATTCTCGAAATTCTTGAAATTCTTGAAATTCTTGAAATTCTTGAAATTCTTGAAATTCTTGAAATTCTTTAAATTCTTTAAACTCTTTAAATTCTTTAAATTCGTCGGTTTCTTCTTCTTTGAATTCTTTTACAATTCCTTAACGTTCATCTTCTTCAAAATCTTCTTCAAATTCTTCTTTCCCCAATTTCCCCTTCTTCAAATGCTTCTTCAATTCCTTTAGAATCTTCTTCAATTTATTCCTTTACTATAATATCTACCGCGAAAATAAATCAAAGCTGAACACGACAACCAAAAATAGTCCTTAATTTTGAAAATCCACAGAGGAGAAGAACGAGGAATAACGCATTCCTAGTGTACTACATTGCGCGAGCGTGTCCTATAATTAATTATTCTATAGCAGATGCAGTATACTGCCTCCATTTGTCACTTTCAATTTGACGTTTGAGATATTTGTGGACGTGGTTTATAAAGAAAAATATACAACCCTGCTAACAAAACACACGCTTCTTGCTGCAAAGGGCCTTGGAGGTATTTTATTACACGTCTATTTCATTGCCCCTAAATCGGTGTGGAAGTGGATATAGTCTCCGCCGTGACGCATGACCTATTTGGTACAAGCCGCCATGCCTTCCCATCCCGTTGACCAATTTAGGACCGCACTGGAAGAAATGAAGGGGACAAAAGTCCGAGTGATTGATGGATGCTCTACTGGCGAGCGTGTCGCTCCGATGGGAGCATGGGGGTTGATGCATCGCTGGCCCCCTTGCTTCTGAGAGGCCGGGCCCGCTCCCTGATCGATGTATTCCGTGTATACCGCCATAATATGTTTCACCCGCGTGTACTCTGGAGTCTACCGTCCGTAAATGCACGGTGCAATTACCGGGGCGTGCATCCTGAGCACACAGCGCCCCTATCTGATCAAGGAACGGCGCCGATATCAAATGAACAGATATTTTTGTCGACGACAAAATTAATCAAACAAAAATGCAGCGAATACAAAACAGCAAATCTATCAAATACAAATCAAGAAATCATAGCAAAAGGAAATTCACGAAACGAAACGAAATTTATTCGAAAAAAAACCCACACAACCCGAACCCAAACGAGAAAACATTCAAGTTGCACAAAAGCACCTAATTCTTGAAAGTAAGATTTCTAAATATTGTTCTTGTTTTAATCTATTTTTTCTCTTTTTTTATACTGATCTGAAATTCGAATCTTAATTATTTAATAAATAATATGAAATATAAAAATTATTCAAACAATTATTGTTCATTGATTAGGAAATATAATATACAAAATATGAAAGTTATTCAAAATCATTCTTGTTTATTGATTATCAAATATAATATACAAAATATAAAAGTTATTCAAAATGATTATTATTTATTGATTATCAAATATAACATACAAAATAATTCTTAAAAAATTATTCTAAAATAATTATTGCTTCATTGTAAACCGCGTTGAGTATCTGCACTTGGGTGAATGTTCGTCCTATGGAAACATGTTTATCATCATTACTATGACTAATCTCGCAGGCAGTGCGCTGATAAAAGTCTACGTATAAATTATAGGCCTATATTGAATTTATCCAGGTCAACCATTAACCCGTGCCTTGTAATAGTCATCATAATCACTGTGGGTAGTCTCAAAGGACAATCGGGGAGGGAGTGAGGGAGAGAGAGAGGGGGGAGGGAGGGAGAGGGGGGAGGGAGGGAGAGGGGGGAGGGAGGGGGAGAGGGGGAGGGAGAGAGGGAGGCCTAGGGAGGGGGACTTTGAATGGCGACCCTCTCTTCCGATTTCAATACTGGCAGCGACGCATTCAGGAGTTGACAATGGTCACAAATGTTGAAGGAAAACATTTTAAAAAAGCCATTTTTTTTTAATGGAGCTCAAACAGCCCGCCTAATTGAACTCCTATCCAGCTAGCCAGTTTTTTTAGTGTGTACTGCTTCATGATTATTTATAATTGTTTAATATTTTTATATTTAATATGTTTACACATTTAATATAAATTATTTGCATATTCTGTATATTTGATATTTAGTATAATTTATATATATATATTTTTTATATTTATAAATTTAATATTTTGAAAATTTAATATCTTTTATATTTTATATAAATTTTACATTTACTTTATGTATAAAAAATATTTGATATTTTTGTATAATTATTTACATAATCAATTTACATTGACATTTACATTGATTATTTGTTATAAGAAATATAAATGTTATGTTAAATGTCTAAAATTAATACTATTAGTTTAATATTGTGATATACAAAAAATGTTGCAAACTGCTTACTGACTAAAATTACCAAAATGCATATTTTAGAGGGCCTGACGTTTCGATCCTAGCAGTGAGCAGTGAGTGAGAAAGGTCCTGCTAGGATCGAAAGGTCAGGCCCACTAAATTTGAGTTTAATATTTTGTTTTACCTAAAGTAGGCTAGTACTTTTTTTTAACTAGCTGTTTGTCTTTAGTATTTTAGTAGTCCGGTGTAAGCTGGGAGACATGGGAGACGAGGGAGCGACCTCGCACTGACTGGATAACACGGTCTAGATAAGATAGAAACCAACGTCTGAAACTCGTGCTCCCGAAATAAATACAAGTCGTGACTGTCCGCTAAATCCGTAGCTTTGCTTGTCTCGTGCGTACCAGAGAGAAACTCTGTACCACGTTGATGTAGCTAAAGGTTCATGCCTTAATATCTTAATGGGTGCGGGCGATTTGTGACGAAGCCTGTAGACTGTATCCTAATCTGTATCCTTGTGGAGACATCGCTTAGTTTTCGTGCACTATACAACCGAGTGAGAAACGATGTTTAAATGATGCTCCAGTTTCAACCACATTCACTTTCCTGGGTAAAAAATAACAAATGTGACCCGGCACAGCATAATGAAGAATAACCCCACTTCTGAGATTTTGAGGTTTTCTAATGATGTGAAAGAGTATACCATTAGCTTTCAAATGATATCAAAATATAATATCCTCTAATACTTAAAATTTCCGAATAAAGAAAAAAGAAAGAAAATTGATTTGTTCTCGAATTGTGAAGATACTTTAACTTCAGGCGTTGTTTACTCAAAACGTGTTTTGGTGGGATATTCCTCATGTCGTTGTGCCGGGTCACAAATGTCCCTCATGTGACACACTTCAATTTGTGATGGTAAAGTTTTTTGCAGGCTAATTTCACATTTGGGTGATTCCAAGTGGACGATAATGGCCTCTATTGTGGAAGTCCATTAATGGTCGTCGTGTTGGGGGTCTGCTTACTACTCTTTGCAGGTCACGTGATGACCTCCGTCACGCGAGGAGGGGTCAACCTTGGACTCTGCTCCCGCTCGCACCTCTGCGCCCGCCTGGGCTGCCGGACGCGCCACCGCCAGAGGGCGCTCTGCCAGTGCGACGAGGACTGCTCCGCCTTCGGCGACTGCTGCCACGACTACGAACGCGTCTGCCGCCGCGGCCGTCCCGCGGGCGGGGATGCCCGGCCGACCGGCGCGGCAAAACCGAGGGTGGGGGACTGGGTACAAGTCTATGTGGCTGTGGCTGTGGCTGTGTGCGGTGCCTCCATGAAGGGTCACCAGGCTTTGCCGCAACGCACTGTAGCAATTGCCATGGTTGCAGCACACTAATACCGTTTACGAAATGGAAGCTTAGGCTCAGGCTCAGGCTTCGTCTCCGTCTGACAAAACCTGAAAATCCAGGTTGTGGTTTGTTTACGAAATTGAAGGTGTTTTTTCGCTTGATAGGTACAGGGTATTCCCCAAGAAACTAGGCCAAACGCTTGTTTTTATAACGAGTAAGATATAAATATGACCGAAGCCTAAGCCCGAGCCAAAGCCTTCATTTCGTAAACGGCCCATATCAATCCAGGATGGCTCCGCCGAGCTGATTATCATAAAGTGTGGACCCACAGTGGGATTTTTTAAGAAGGTTTTATTTTAGGCTAATCAACTGATACATTGTAGAATAAGTGAAGCTTAAGACAACCAGGGTGTTCAATTCACTCTTCAATTTCGTGTGTAATTTGGCCCTATTTGGCCCTATTTGGCTGTAGAAGTAGGAGGGTCCATCCCAAAATTTCTTGCAGAAAGTCAGCTTGGGTGGCTACACATTTCTGTGACTTCAGTTCAACATTTTTCCCTTTTTGTTCCCACGTACACATGATTTTGTCTTCACCCTTTCCTTGTGCTTTCCAGGCGACGCAGTTCAAATGTCACGGGGTCAGAGGTCAAGACCGGGGCTTCCTCCTAGTGAGCGAGTGCAGCGAGACCGGGCGAGACTCGGCGGCGGCGGCCAGGCGGTGCCGGGCACCAGACGACGCCGGCTCCTACCTGGCCGCCGCCCACGTGACTAGTCTGGCCACGGGCCTGTCCTACCGCAACGTGCACTGCGCGCTGTGCTGCGGCGAGAGGCCGACCGACCTGCGCGGCTGGCCGGTGGGCGTGGCGTGCGCAGACGCGGCCCTTTCCGGTCCGTCTGCGCAGGTCGCGGGCCCCGACCCAACGGCGTTAACGCCAGGCCGTATACGCGAAGCACTGGGCTGTCGGGTATTACAGGCTGCAGGCAGCGGTAATCCGGGCATCACGTCAAGGCCCGTTCACCAGCCTAGACCGTGTTATCCAGGCATTGTGAATAGTTGTCCACACGGGCACGACTCGGAGCTATTCTGCAATTCCTACACTGCAGTTGTATTCGCAAGGCATGGGATCTACAAGAACCCGCACTGCGCGCTGTGCAACCTCCCAGCAACGACGACGTCACGCAGAAACAGCACCACCACCCCCTTCGGCCGGGCACCAGCGACGAGTGACGGCGACGAGTCCTCCCCATCGCGCGCCGGGGTCTGGGTCGGCCGGGAGCCGGCCTTCTCGATCGCCGCCGACCTCGGCCCGGGCGCCGGTGTGGTGACGCTGCTCAGGCAGCAAACGGTCGTCGCCCGGGAGCGCGCGATGACCTGCCCGGCCGGCCACGCGTTCGACCCGCTCGCGTGGCGCTGCCGACGGCTGTTGCGCGCTCGTCACCGGGCGGGTCGCGCGCCGGTCGGAGCGGCCGCCGCGCGTCCCAGGAGAAGCCTAGACTCCTCACCAGCCGCCACTGTGGTGGAAGTGCGACTCCCGCTTCTTCGAACTTCGCACGGCCAAGAAGAGCGTTGCCCGACGGACGCAAACGAGACCACACACTGCCTCGCGCAGATACTCGGTACAGACGTTGGCGAGATCCACCAAGTCCCGGATCTCGCTTCCAAAGCTATGGCAACGACAAACGCACCCGGGAACGATTCCTGCATTCGCGTCTACCTCGTCGAGGACACGGCCAAGACTCTCGGGTCGGTATGGGCGTCCGTCATGGCGCCCTCTATGGGCAATGCATCCCGGGATCGCTGCAACGCGTCCGGGGCGTGGACCGTGGACGTCTACAGGCGGAGGAACGGCACGCGGCTCGTCCAATGCCGGACCCGTGATGGCATTGACCGCGGCAGGCTGGCGATGGGCGAGGGTCCCGATGCCAGCGTCATCGAGGTCGACGGTCGCCCGCACCCGCTCCGGAGCTCCGTCCTCCGGGCGACGCTCCGCCGAGGCGCCGCGGGGCTCAGCGCGTCGTCCCTTCGGGCGCGGCTCTGTCGCGAAGCACCGCTCGGGTGCCGGACGACGCCGCGGGTGGACGGCGGCGGGTCCTCCCCCGCGGCCCGGTCGGGGATCGCAAACGCCAGCGGCTCCGCGCCGGAGCAGCAGCAGCGCACCCCCGCGGTCGGAGAGGTGCTGGTAGGAGACGGTTGGAGTTCCGGGTGGGATCAGCCGGCCGACGGTACGGCGGAGTCGGAGAGCTGCAGCCCGCTCGGCGAGGACCTTGGGATCGGCGGTGACGTGGTGGACGCTGACACCGGGGCGGGCCGGGTCTTCCTGGAGTTCGCCGGGGCGGAGTCGCCGCTCCTCCTTGCCGGCAACGTCCTCTCTTTAGTCTGCGTCGGGGCCACCTTCCTCACCTACTTCGTCTTCGACGCGCTCCGGAGCCACGTCAGCTGCTGCCTCCTCAACCTGACCGCTTCCTTGTTCATGGGCCAGCTCTCGCTGACGCTGACCGGCTCGGCCGTGGCCAACCCGGCCGGCTGCGTCATGGTGGCGGCGCTGGGCCACTACTTCTGTCTGGTGCACGCCCTGTGGTCGGCCGCGCTGGCGCACGACCTCTGCCGGACCGTGTCCGGCGGGCGCGGCGGGCCGGCCGGCGGCGGCTGCGGACGGCCCACGCTGCGCTCCTACGCGCTGCTGACCTGGGGCCTGGGACTCGCGGTCGTGGCGCCGTGCCTCGCCCTGAGCGTGTGCGACTGCACGGGGCTGGCCGTCCGCTACGGCGGGCCCTCGGTGTGCTGGCTCGGCGACGCCGCGGCCAATGTCGTGGTCTTCGGCGGTCCGCTGGCGGCCGTGCTCCTGTCCAACGCCGTCCACTTCGCCCGGACGATCTGGGGCGTCCGGCAGATCGGCCGCGGCGGTGCCCCGGCCACCGCCAAGAAGCACGCCAGCAAGGCCAGCATGGTCAAGGAAGAACTCATGATCTACATCACGGTAAAGACCCGCGACCGGCCGGAAGCCGATACGGGCGATTCGAAATGTAGTGCGCCCTCAAGAGTTGGCAACGCGGTGGCCAAGATTCGCAATATAGTGCGCCCTCAAGAGTTTGCAACGCGTCGGCCAAGATTCACAATATAGTGCACCCTCAAGAGTTTGCAACGCGTCGGCCAATATTCACAATAGTGCGCCCTCAAGAGTTGGCAACGTGGTGGCCAAGATTCACAATAGTGCGCCCTCAAGAGTTTGCAACGCGTCGGCTAAGATTCACAATAGTGCGCCCTCAAGAGTTTGCAACGCGTCGGCCAAGATTCACAATATAGTGCGCCCTCAAGAGTTTGCAACGCGTCGGCCAATATTCACAATAGTGCGCCCTCAAGAGTTGGCAACGTGGTGGCCAAGATTCACAATAGTGCACCCTCAAGAGTTTGCAAAGCGTTGGCCAATCGCAATGCTCGGAACCCGTCAACCCCGAATGCATGTCTGGAACTGATTCCGCCCATTGTGATTGGCCAACGCTATGCAAACTCTTGAGGGCGCACTGTTTTGATTCGCCCGTATTCCAGGACACTGTGAACAAATGATTCAACCTATAATCAGAATTGGCAAAATTTCTCTCCGTCTTCTCTCTGTCTGTCTATCTCTCTGTCTTTCTGCCTCTTTATGTCTCTGCCTCTTTGCCTCTCTCTCTCTCTCTGCCTCTCCGACTATTTGCCTTTCTCTCTCTGTCTTCCTGTCTCATTGTCTGTCTCTTTGTTTGCCCCCCCCCTCTCTCTCTCCCTCTCATTATCCATCTCTAACTCTCTATCCATTTTCTCTGTACCCCCATATCTCTCTCACTCCCTCCCCCTCTCCCCCTCATCAGTTATCCATCGTGATGGGCAGCGCGTGGATCGTGGCCTTCGCCGCCGAGGCCAGCCCAGCTGGCACGGCGGCCGCCCGGGCCCTGCGCGCTCTCTTCCTGGTGCTCAACCCGCTGCAAGGCCCGCTCCTCTTCAAGTTCTTCGTCTGCAAGCCCCGGGTCCGGCTGCTCTGGATGGAGGCCTTCTGCGCCGATACCACCCGACAGCGGCGCTACAGCCTCGGCCTGGCCTCGTCCAGCGCCTCGGCGACCCGTAACAGCCGCGTCTGACGACCGCCCGCAGTCACCGGCACTCCACCACCCCCCCCCCCGTCGAGTACGGCGCCTCCCAGTGGCATAACCATTGGGTGACCCTGCTTTCACGCTGGGTAAGTTAGGCGAGGTGACGTCATAGCTACCGGAGCTGACCCGGGTCAGCCTCGGGCAACCCAGCTTCCACGCTCGGTAAGCTATGGGAGGTGACGTCATAGCTACCGGAGCTGACCCGGGTCAGCCTCGGGCAACCCAGCTTCCACGCTCGGTAAGCTATGGGAGGTGACGTCATAGCTACCGGAGCTGACCCGGGTCAGCCTCGGGCAACCCAGCTTCCACGCTGGGTAAGCTATGGGAGGTGACGTCAGAGCTAACCGGAGCTGACCCGGGTCAGCCTCGGGTAACCCAGCTTCCACGCTGGGTAAGCTATGGGAGGTGACGTCAGAGCTAACCGGAGCTGACCCGGGTCAGCCTCGGGCAACCCAGCTTCCACGCTGGGTAAGCTATGGGAGGTGACGTCAGAGCTAACCGGAGCTGACCCGGGTCAGCCTCGGGCAACCCAGCTTCCACGCTGGTTAAGCTATGGGAGGTGACGTCAGAGTTAACCGGAGCTGACCCGGGTCAGCCTCGGGTAACCCAGCTTCCACGCTGGTTAAGCTATGGGAGGTGACGTCAGAGCTACCGGAGCTGACCCGGGTCAGCCTCGGGTAACCCAGCTTCCACGCTGGTTAAGCTATGGGAGGTGACGTGAGAGTTAACCGGAGCTGACCCGGGTCAGCCTCGGGTAACCCAGCTTCCACGCTGGTTAAGCTGTGGGAGGTGACGTCAGAGTTAACCGGATCTGACCCGGGTCGGCCTCGGATGACCCTGCTTTCACACTGGATCCGTTAAGGGCAGGTGACGTCAGAGCTAACCGGGCCATGACCCGGGTCATCCTCGGGTGACCCTGCTTTCACGCTGGATACGTTAGAGGATGTGACGTCACAGCGAACTGTGGGCCTACCCGGGTGTTAGTACATACAATTGCGTGTTCGATTAACTTCCACGGGTTAAGGTTTACCGCCCGAAGTGACCCTCGCTTCCACAATCGGTAACGTTGGAGTGTCAGTGCTACCAGAGGTTGACCCATAGATGCTAATCGAACGAAACGTCACGTACAGAGATCGGTGCGTATGACGCGACATGAGCATGCGTAAAGGCACGCTCGTGTCGTCTCCATAACATACGGATCCCCAAAGGGGACCTTATAAGAAAAAAAAAATCAAAACAATAATGTGTACAATGACTGTAAAGTAATAATAATTGAATGACACAATTTTTGTTGCTGTAAATGTCTTGTTCTGTTGGTGTTTCCTAGTTCAATATTATTGTCTGGACATGCAACAGCCGTTTCAAATCCAGGCGTTTGACAGGACCGATTATGCAAAGCCGAATGTACCGTTTGTATATCAATGGAGCCCGTTAAGAGACATGGTTGTTTTTTCAATCGTTGCCCCAGAACATACGTCATTCCCTAGTATTCATGGGGATTTTTTTTGGCAGTAGAAAAGATCGTAAAATTTAGCAGGACCTTTCTCAAAGGTAAGCTGTTTCCAACATTACCCTAGAAAAGATCGTGGTAAAAAATTGACAACGTCCCTTTAAGGCTTCCGTAGTTTTTCCCCCTTCTTTGCGCACGATTGAGACTACTTGGTCCACTGTATGCATTTCCGAACTGCGCCGGTAACCCGATAAATCCCCCGTGAGTTGGTTTGCATTCCCGTGTGCGTCCATCACACGATCCCACCAGCTGTGCCAATCGCCGACCGAAATCCGAAACGCCCCTTTTATCGGTTTAGTTTCAGAGAAAGGAGAATAAGACGGAATTAAATCGGCGCTGTCGTTCTTATAGAGTTGTGTGGGAGCCGTGGAACGTATTCGTGTCGTAAGGTATTCAATTCGGCACGAGTCTACGGACGAAGCGAGGCAGTGGTGGTGGTAAATTTCTCCATAGACGTGCGCGCTATGTCAGACCGTAGCCGGAAAAAGCGGACTGGTTTTTGCGTTGCATCACAGATATAACATCATGTTATATCTTTGGTTTGTTGGATTGTTCGAGTACAGAGTATTCACCCCCCAAAAAACTGGGGCCAAACCCTTGTTTCTAGATGTCTGTGACATTATAACGGGTAAGAGATAGACGGCCAAAGCCTTAGCCCGAGCCTAAGCCTTCTATTTCGTATAAAACGGCTCTACGTTATGGAAGCTATCTCGGACACGAAACACGATAATCTCTGATGAAAGCGCTGGATGAGATCGTTCCGCGTGTCTGCCTGCCTGCCTACTGGCCGACGTATAAGGTTCCCCTCGGTCTTTTCACCGTCGGACGGGTAGGATTTCAATTTCTCGCCCGGTCCCGGGAGTAGATTATTTGATCAGTTGTCCCTGGTAAGAAGGTGGACCTCGACGGACGGTAACGAAAGTGGGTAAGAAATAGAAAGCTCTCGGGAGAAAAAAACTCGATAACAAGTTAAAGCGGCATCTCAAGAATGTTCTTACTTAAATTACTACGTTCTTTCAAGGGGAATTGCCGTTCCATTAGTTGTCAGTGACGTCATCGGAAGAGCGACTATAGGAGAGGGGGAGTCTGTTCCCCTGACGTCGACCTGTGCTTTCTCTGCGGTGGGAACAACATCGAGCCTGCACCTGGATCATCATGTGGTTCCTCGTAATTTAATAGCCGTGTCACATCTTGAAATGATGAATTTTATTACTAATCCTGAAAAGAGAAGCAGTTTCTGAGCCCTGAAAATCTGTCCATTAATTTGTCCGTCTGTCTCTCTGTCTCTCTGTCTCTCTGTCTCTCTGTCTCTCCGTCTCTCTATCTCTCTCTGTCTTTTTGTCTCTCTGTGTCTCAGTGTCTCTGTCTCTACCTCTCCGTCACTCCGTTTCCCTCTGTCTGTTTGTCTCGTTGTCGTTCTGTATTCCTGTCTCTATTCGTCCTCCATCTACCTCCATCTCTCGGTCTCTCTGTCCCGTTCCGTCTTTCTGAAAATCTGTCCATCTGTCTCTCTGTCTCTCTGTGCCGCGCGCTGTCTTTTTGTCTTTCCGTCTCTATGTATCCATTTCTCTCTCCGTCTGTCTGTTTCTCTGTCTCTCTGTCTCTCTGACTCTGTTTCTCTGTCCCTCGATCTCTCTTTGTCCCGCTCTGTTTTACTCTCTCTACCTCTTTGTCCTCCAATCTCTCTCACACTCTGTCTTGGACTCACCGACTCTCTATCTCTTGCTTGCTGTCTCTCTGGTTTTCAGTTTTGAGGACGAGCAAAAAAAATCGCAGCTAAGGACGTAATCAATAGCAGCTGTACCATCAATTTCACTTCGATGTGTGTCAAGGCAATGCGATTGTCCAAACAAACACGACAGAACAGACGCTGCAAAATCGGTCAAGTGCCGTTACGAGCGATCGCTAACATCTCCCCACGCGGGGGAGGATCCGTGGATTACAAGGAGGGGGAGGAGTGTTTGTGTGTTAAGGGGTTTCAACATGATCGGCATACAGTCTCAGGGGAGCATCCTGCAGACATGAAATAGCCCACAGACGGACAACAGAGGGCGCTCGAGTGCATATACGTTCACCGCAAGTTTGAGACTCAGCCACAGGCCGTTCACGAAATGAAGGCTTTGGCTCGGGCTCATGCTTCGGTCACAATTTTGTCTCTTACTCGTTGTTAATGTCACTGGCATCTAGGAATAAGCGTTTGGCTCCAGTTTCTGGGTGAAATACTCTGTGGTATTATCAAGCCAACAAACCTACAAAGGCGGCGATAAACGTTAAACCACAACGTATTCACAGGGATTTTGGTCAGACGGAGACGGAAGCCCGAGCCCGAGCCTTATCCATGGATTCGTAAAGAGCCATAGGGCCTTCTCGAAAACGCGTGGCTCAGGCTCTGGTCCTGCAGGCTCCGGCTCAGGCTTAGGCTCAGGCTCAGGCTCAGGCTCAGGCTCAGGCTCAGGCTCAGGCTCAGGCTCAGGCTCTGGCTCAGGCTCAAGCTCAGGCTCAGGCTCAGGCTCTGGCTCAGGTTCAAGCTCAGGCTCAGGCTCAGGGTCAGGCTCAGGCTCAGGCTCTGGCTCGGGCTCGGGCTCGGGCTCAGGCTCAGGCTCAGGCTCTGGCTCAGGCTCAGGCTCAGGCTCAGGCTCTGCCTCGGGCTCAGGCTCAGGCTCAGGCCCAGGCTCAGGCTCAGGCTCAGGCTCAGGCTCAGGCTCAGGCTCAGGCTCAGGCTCAGGCTCAGGCTCAGGTTCTGGTCCTGCAGGCTCAGGCTCAGGCTCGGGCTCAGGCTCGGGCTCAGGCTCAGACTCAGGCTCGGGCTCAGGGTCAGGCTCAGGCTCAGGCTCAAGCTCAGGCTCAGGCTCAGGGTCAGGCTCAGGCTCAGGCTCTGGCTCGGGCTCGGGCTCGGGCTCAGGCTCAGGCTCAGGCTCAGGCTCTGGCTCAGGCTCAGGCTCAGGCTCGGGCTCTGCCTCGGGCTCAGGCTCAGGCTCAGGCTCAGGCTCAGGCTCAGGCTCAGGCTCAGGCTCAGGCTCAGGCTCAGGCTCAGGCTCAGGTTCTGGTCCTGCAGGCTCAGGCTCAGGCTCGGGCTCAGGCTCGGGCTCAGGCTCAGGCTCTGGCTCAGGCTCAGGCTCAGGCTCAGGCTCAGGCTCAGGCTCAGGCTCAGGCTCAGGCTCAGGCTCAGGCTCAGGCTCAGGTTCTGGTCCTGCAGGCTCAGGCTCAGGCTCGGGCTCAGGCTCGGGCTCGGGCTCGGGCTCGGGCTCGGGCTCGGGCTCGGGCTCGGGCTCGGGCTCGGGCTCAGGCTCGGGCTCGGGCTCGGGCTCAGGCTCGGGCTCGGGCTCAGGCTCAGGCTCAGGCTCAGGCACCGGGCTCATTTCTTGGGGGAAAAATACGTCCCCTGTCCGAAACTCGCACAAAACGCTTGTTTCTGGGTACAGCGCCCTCAAGCGGTGACCATGCGCCAATATGCCACTGAGTCACGTGACAGACAAAACAAATATGGCCCCTCGCAATCCCCAGGCACTGGTAACTGCTCCCTCCATCAGAAGCTTATCTCTGAGTGCGTCAAAGTGCGCTGACGATTAATCTCCCTGTCGGTAAATATTTTGGAAGATCGGGGTTTCACGATTGGCGGTTTATCGGGGTACTCATTGCCGTAACCCCTTCGATAAAAAACAAAATCAGTATCGGAACCACCTTCACGAACAACACTGAGTAATCAAACTAGATTCTTTGTCTGGGTTTTTAGTATGAGGCCGAGCGAGTTCAGCCCAAAAGGAGGACGGATTGGGGGACTTATGTCCTTTGGGCAGTTGCCCAAACAAAAACCAACAAAGTCGACTGACCTATTATGTGCGAAATGAGTTCACTGTCTTTTACCCAATGATCTTTGACCCACTACCACTTGTACTGTCCGCTATAGAAAAACAAAGTGTAGGTCAATATAGGAAGGTTTGCGGTGAACACCATGTATCAGGTCTCTTAAAGGAAGAGGTGTGGTTCTGAAAAGAACCTGAGGGTAACTCGACGTTCCGACCAGTATGCTCTGGCCGTCATCAGGTATGCTCAGGCCGTCATTCTCCTGATGACGGCCAGAGCATACTGGTCGGAACGTCGAGTTACCCTCAGGTTCTTTTCAGAACCATACCTCTTCCTTTAAGAGACCTGATACATGGTGTTCACCGCAAACCTTCCTATATTGATTCACCCACCATGCAAAGCCTTAAGTCTCATTTAAAGTGTAGGTCACATCTTGAACCACGTATACTCTGACACCGATACCGACTCCGTCAATTAAAGTGCGCGGGTACAAAGTGCTCGCAACCATCGGATAGGTCTTTGGCAAGCTTCGGGGCGAGCTCGCCCGCAGCAACACGAGGCAAGTCTAGCCACAAAATGGCCGTGTGATGTCTCACGGTACCCTCTCAGTTGTAGTTGGGTCTCTTGTCAAAAAGATCATCGGTTGGGTGCCGGTTGAAATCATCCGACCGATAAAATTTCCCCCGGTAGAAAGCCGATTGTACTGCATGGACTCTGGGGTGAAACATTCACGATGGCTATCCGGTGGAAACGACATCGGACGGGTCAAATCATCCGATACCCAACCGATGATCTTTTTGAGGCCTTAGTCCTATAGTATGATAAATCACGGAGAAGTATCGGTAGGATTGTGGGGTCTTTTCTTTCTGAGACCGGGAGTCGATTTCACAAAGCCTTGCGATGCATCGTAACTCAACTCACGATGAACAACCCGTCGTGAGTTGTGACACACCGCGTGGTTTCTGTGCAGTGCTCGTTGTCTTGCGATTGATCGTAAGTTACGATGGGTTTGGTGAAATCGACTGCAGGACCCTTGCGATAAACGCAGTGGCTGTTGTTACGGCAGTCGTCCGTGTGGTTCCCTGACTTGATTGTATTTCGTCAGCATTGCAGGCTGGTTGAACCAGTCTATTAGCTGACAGTCTGGTTCCAAGAGCTAAACATCCTGACAAATACTGTGAAGTCAGGGAACCACACGGACGACTGCCGTCACAACAGCCGCTGCGTAAAAAAAAAAAACCGGCTTAGACTTCGGCCCCTGCTTCGTCTCTGTCATCCCAAATCTGAAAACACAGGGTGGAGTTCTCCGTTGAAGTTGAAACTTTGAATTCTCTCTTCTTCTTCTTTTTTTAACGCTTTCTGAAAAGTTTTTGAAAAATTCTGGGTTTTTTTTTCTGAAGACCTATCCCTAAAACCTGGCGATTTACTGTCAAAATGTATGCTTCATAATCATCAAAACATAATCCAGAGGGATTTATTTGCAGTTTGAAAGATCATGTTTTTCTTATGTTTTTTTCTTTTAACTGTGATTTCCTGACATGACCTTACAATAGCGATCTCATCTTTAGGCCTCTTGTCAAAAAGATCATTGGGTTTGGTATCGGATGATTTTACCCGTCCGATGTCGTTTCCACCGGATAGCCATCGTGAATTTTTCACCCCAGAGTCCAGTACAATCGGCTTTCTAACGGGGGAAATGTTATCGGTCGGATGAATTCAACCGGCACTCAACCGATGATCTTTTTGACAAGAGACCTTATAACGATATTATTTGTTCGAGGGTAAAAAAAACAAAAAAACATTTCTGACTCCACTAAGAAAAAGAAGCTTGCCAATAATGTTTGTACACCGACAGCAGAAAATGAGCTTGACTGTGATATGTATTGCAGAGACCATAAAAAGATAATTCTAAGCCGGATTTGTTTATGGTCGCAGTTGGGGGGAGTTAAAAACAAAATACAAATTGCTTCGTTATCGTATATAGACGTTACCGCGCCGAGGTGAACTTTGAGCTACGACCCTGGACGACGGACCAGTCCATGCAGGACTAGATATGAGATACGCCCGTCACGCCATCTGTAAAATTATTACAGGCAGAGATAGCAGACAGTACCCACTGTTGGTCCAAGGCGACCTTTGCCCATATGTGACCCGGCACAGCGACATGAGGAATATCCCACCAAAACTCTTTTCGAGTAAACAACGCCTGAAGTCAAAGTATCTTCTCAATTCGAATTTTTTTTTATTTTTTGGGTATTTTAAGTTAATGTATTGGAGGATATTATGTCCAAAGGATTTTTCCGAAATCCGTCACTAAATGTTGAAAAAATAAGGATTTCTGGGGAGTGTTTGTGTACTGTTTTCATGAAAATGTAAAGTTCCTGCCTTTTTGAATGGCCGCTTTCGAGGAGTTAGACTGGTGCTGCTATATTGTGTCAGGTACCAAATGAGCGAGCGAAGTCCCCTTGTACTATTTCAACAAAGTTCACCCGGAAATAATTTTGATACCATTTGAAAGCTAATGGTATACTCTTTCACATCATTAGAAAATCTCAAAATCTCGAAAGTGGGGGTTATTCCTCATTATGCTGTGCCGGGTCACATAATGGGGAAACAAAATGAACGAGATGCCGCTATAGGAGTTTCAATTCAGCCGATGACACATATTTCCGCGGTGCTATTGAGGGTCAACAGTATACGGACTATTGGTGGTGCATTTCAATTTTATTTCTGAATCAGAGAGTCATTCGAGTGCAGTCGGTGTCAAGGAAATGTCTTCTCGGTATTAAAAGAGCGTAAACTTTGCTGAATTTGGTTTTGGAACAACAATTTTTATTTATCGTAAAAAAAAGAAAAATCGTTTTGAAAGTTCTAGCAGTTGCAGTACATGTTTCCTCCTTGCTCTATTATCCTGTTTATCTGGCTCTCGTTCACTTTCCAATCCCTCTCCTCCTCTCTACCCCTCTCTCCTTTTCTAACTTTATATTTCTGCAACTCTCCCTCATATTTTATTTCATTTTATCCCCACACTTTCTCTCTTCCCCTCTCACTCTCTCTCTCTATCTCTCTCCCCTCTTTCTTTCCGTCCCCTCACTCTCTCCGTCTCTATCTCTCCCTCTCGCTCCCTCCCTCCCTCTCTCTCCCCCTCCCTGTCTCTCTCTCCCTCTCACTGTTGTTATTCGATCATAGTTCGACCTCCTGATCAGCTGAAGGAAATCATTTGTGTACACATATTAGCTTACACAAAACCTTTATAAAACCTCATGTAAATCCTTCATACTCTAATCCAGACGTTAAAACAAGCCAGACGTTAAAACAAGCCGAGTCGAAATCGAAATGTCTAACACACTATAAACCAACAACGCCTTACATCCGGGGACTCGCGCTCACAGTCTCCTGTCGCCGAACAGCTCCTCCCTCAGTATGCGCATGCGCGAGCGGACGTCATCCCAGCCGAGGTAGCCGCCCTGCAGCAGGCGGCCGCTGTCCGGCCCGATGGTGAAGGAGCTCCGCCCATGCAACAGCCGTCGGTTGTTGAAGGTCATCATTTCGCCTGCCGGTGGGGGAGGGCCCAAACGAAAAGAATAAGGCCGTGTCCGAAACGGGCTTCCAGAGCTACGGCTAGGGCTATTGTCCTCGCATCTCCGTGTATTTCCAATAGGGGGGAAGACCTAGACCTAGCTCTAGACGCCCGTTTCGGACACGGCCTTATAATTATCGCAGTGGCTGTTGTTACGGCAGTCGTCCGTGTGGTTCCCTGACTTGATTGTATTTCGTCAGCATTGCAGGCTGGTTGAACCAGTCTTTTAGCTGATAGTCTGGTTCCAAGAGCTTAACATCCTGAAAAATACTGTGAAGTCAGGGAACCACACGGACGACTGCCGTAACAACAGCCACTGCGTATAATTATTGCATTGCAAATGCTGTTCATCGGCTACTGTCTTCGTTCTGTGTACGTTTGCATTGGTTTAGTTTTGACTGCTGTTCTTTTGGTGTTGCAACTTTGGTGTTGTAATGAATGGTCTTTTGTATGTTAAGTATTTTGCTATTGGTGTGGCACGTTAAGTGTGTTGTTGTTGCTCCTGCAGTTGCTATGTCAGTGTGGCTGGTCTTGCTTTTCTCCAGCGGTTGGTATTGCTGATGCTGCTATCGCTGCTGCTGCTGTTCCTGCTGCTGCGAACGCTACAGATGCCGGAGTTACGCTAAGCGACGTCACAGGACGTCACGTGCTATCGAAGCGCCCTCACGCGGCGAACCGTTGGCTACAAGCTGTAGGCCTCGTCATCGGCTACTGCCATTTGAGCTCGGTATAATTATATAGGTCGGAGAACTTAGACAGACCTCGCTGTCTTTGGTTGGTACACCTTTTTTAGGGCGAAGTAACAGCGCTGTTTGTACGCGTGGGACGGCCATACCAGGCCACGTTGAGCTGCAGTGTTCAACCAACAAATTGACAGACATTGGTCAAAAAAGCAACAGGTTGTAACAGGCCATTTTTTCCGAAACCCGGCTTAGGCTCAGGCTCCGGCTTTGTCTCCCTTTCTTTCATTCGTTTTCAAGTACAAGGCACGAAAATGGGATGTATTTGGCTTCGTTTTTGAATGTTAATATGCGTTTTGAAAAAAAAAAGTACCCACAGCTTCAACTGCAACAAGGAACCTGTGTTTTCAGCATTTGGATGGCAGAGACCAAGGCAGAGCCTAAGCCTGATGATCCGGGTTTTGGAAAATGACCCGGATTGGTTAACAAATTTGTTTGATTATGCTCTTCAAAAACTATCACAAACTCCAAACACTGCTGGAAAAACTAGAACGTGTGGTGGGCAGGGGGTAAACTGTGGCCGAGTTTCCGTCCACTGTGTGTTTTGTATGGAGTGCGGTTCTTTTGCACCGATCTATGTTCCGTGGTGCTGTGCCTACCTGCCTTCATCCGGTATTCGAACAGGTTCTTGGGCAGGTAGATGAGGCGGTTCAGCAGCTTGATGGCTCGGTACATCTCCGGCACCTTGTCCACCGGGATCAGCATGTACGGGGCACGTACGTATTGGGTCGTTGTAGCGCATGCACAGCTCGCCCCGAAGATCGTAGCTGAGGAGAAGGTAGATTATACCATCGATAGGGATAGAGTCTTTTGCCTTGACTGAATAGTCACACCTCCCAGTTGTATTTGTCAGCCTTGGCTTGCAGTCTACCACCAATAGGGATGGAGGCTCATGCCTTGCTTCAGACTAGTCACCCCTCCCAGTTCTATTTGTCAGCTTTGGCTGGCAGTCTACCACCAATAGGGATGGAGGCTCATGCATGCCTTGCTTCAGACTAGTCACCTATCTCCCAGTTCTATTTGTCAGCCTTGGCTGGCAGTCTACCACCAATAGGGGATGGAGGCTCATGCCTTGCTTCAGACTAGTCACCCCTTCCCAGTTCTATTTGCCAGCCTTGGCTGACAGTACCAACCAATAGGGGATGGCGGCTCATGCCTTGCTTCAGACTAGCCACCTATCTCCCAGTTCTATTCGTCAGCCTTGGCTGGCAGTCTACCACCACTATAATAGGGATGGAGGCCAAAGACTTGCTTCAGACTAGTCACCCACACTGCTTTGTCAGCCTTGGCTAGAGGTCAACCAGGGATGGAGACCTCTGCCATGAATGGTATATGAACGAGGGTATAAACGTACTCTATGATCGGTCGCCTCAGCTTCAAGTGGAAGGGGTAGTGATCGTTGGCCGAGTTCTTGAAATCCATGGGCACGCCGCTCAGCACCTTGTAGGCGTCTGGGTGCTCCTCCTTCAGCTGCCTGACGATGTTCCAGCCGTCCACGAACTGGTTCTCGCCTCCGGGGCCCTTGCACTGCTCGATGCAGTGGAGGAGCTGGACCTGTGACGTCAGAAAGGGAGACGTGTGACGTCAGAACGAGAGGCGTGTGACGTCAGGCGGAGGCACGTGGCGCCAGGGATCGAGCAGGCGACGCCACGCGTGTCGGGAATGCATGCTGAAATGAGGAGGTGACGTCATGCAAAATGTTTCCTCGGCCCTTGAGGTGACGCCCAAAGAGACAAGTGACGTCAGAAGGGGGGGACACGTGCCCGATGACGTCGGAGAGACATATGCGACGTTCGTGGGTGTTGAACGTGCCATGGGCGTGCCGTGGTGTCGCCATAGCGATCAGTGACGTCATGCAACTGTCGCCGTGACCCTTAACAGGTGCGCAGCGACGCCAAGATAGAGCCGACGAGATTGCAATATTAAGCACACTTCGCTTGTCACTCGCCCATCCACGACAAGAGCAGTCCAATGAGAAAAATCAGCTTAATATACAGAAAATAAACTGCGTTGAGAAGGGCACAGCGCTAGACGTTTATCCTTCATTGAAAGATGTGTGAGCCAAAGCGAGGCAAAAATAGTCTGGTACCTTCTATTACTCAGGTGATCGGTGCTTTTCACGACTGGGAACAGCCGCTGTTTCGGGCTTGCTTTGGCGGGACGTTTTAGAGAAGCAATTCGTGAGGGGATGAGGGTTCTCTGAATGTCTTACACTTTGGGTGAGTGTTTGTTCAGGGTTCGGAGGAGGTTGTGGTGGGGAGCAATGGGACATTCCACTTGCCTCTGGGGGGTGTTCGTAATACGGGAGGTCCGTGTGCATCACCAGGTACTTGGAGGTGTTGCCAAGAGTGCTCACGTTCGGTTTACACTCCACCTCAAACTCCTTCCTGTCGGTCGAAATAAAAAAGGGGGATAGAGGGATGAAGAGAATGTGGAGAATGGGGGTGGGGAGGAGGAGGAGGAGGAGGATGAGGAGGATGAGGAGGATGGGGAGGAAAGGGAGGATGGGGAGGATGAGGAGGATGGGGAGGATGGGGAGGATGGGGAAGATGAGGAGGATGAGGAGGATGAGGAGGATGGGGAGGATGGGGAGGAGGATGAGGATGGGGGGATGAGGATGATGAGGAGGATGGGGAGGATGAGGAGGATGGGGAGGATTGGGAGGATGGGGAGGATGAGGAGGATGAGGAGGATGGGGAGGATGGGGAGGATGGGGAGGATGGGGAGGATGAGGAGAATGGGGAGGATGGAGAGGATTGGGAGGATGAGGAGGATGAGGAGGATGAGGAGGATGAGGAGGATGAGGAGGATTAGGAGGATGGGGAGGATGAGGATGAGGGGAGGGGTAAGAAGACAAGGGGAAGAGCAGGATGAAGACGAGGAGGGGCAGAAGATGAGAATAATCTCGAATTCTCTCCATTTACCCAAAGATGGTCCGTCTGAGGTAGGCCACCCTTCTGGCCAGCTCTCGGCACGCCCCTCTCCTCTTGGGGGCACCCTCGACCAGAGCCAGCCCCGTCGTCTGCAAGGTGCGGAGCCAGTCGTACAGCGCCGCGTCCTCGCCCATCAGCGCCGCGTACTCGAAGGTGGGAACGGCGTCGCTCAGTTCCGACCCCCAGACCCGCACCTCGGGCCGGTCCACGGGGTCCGGCTCCGACTCGGCGAACCGCTGGCGGTGCAGCCAGTCGGCAGCGTAGCGGCTGCCGTGGCCGCCCGGCCAGGTCACCGCCAGCGCCCGGCCGCCGTCCGAGAGAGCCGCGGACTCCGGCCGCACGTCGGCTTCCAGATCGGCCAGGAAGGACTCGCGGAGGGAGCACTCGGTGTTGTAGCAGGCCGTGCACTGGCAGTTGTCCCGCAGCCAGACGTACGGATAGGTGCCAACGTAGCCGCTGCTAAACTCGACCTTGTGACATTCACCCTCCTGGACCCCTTCGCTCAGGAGGATTTCTGTGCTGTCGTTCGCAGCCATTTTCGAAAGTCTGTCAATGTGATCCTAGCCTAATCCACGCACAGCGTATTTTGTATATCTGTACACTACTCGCCGTATTCACACGCTCACGTACTATACGTAATACCAACAACTCACCTAATACCTCCTCGGTAGTACACAGTGCCGCTATTACTGTATGTCGTACATTACACTGACCTCTATCAACGCACTGTTCGGTCCATGGCCACGGACTTAACGGCTGTTTCGTGTCTCGCATCCCACGAGGTTTAGTCCTTGCGACACACCACACGCAGTGTTTGAAATCATCACAGAGCAAGGCGTGCTCCGTGTTTAAATAAACCAACTTTTCGCCGGGACACTTTGCAGTACCCATGACCGCCACACTGGGTTTTTGTTGTGTGTGCCATTTCTCATTTGTGACCCGGCACAGCATAATGAGGAATAATCCCCCACTTTTGAGATTTTGAGATTTTCTAATGATGTGAAAGAGTGTACCATTAGCTTTCAAATGATATCAAAATTTCCTCCAATACATTAACTTTCCGAAAATACCAAAAAAAAAAAAAAATTGTAATCGAATTGAGAAGATACTTTGATTTCAGACGTTGTTTACTCGAAAAGTGTTTTGGTGGGATATTCCTCATGTCGCTGTGCCGGGTCACATTTCAGAGAGCGAATTATGAAACAGCCATCTGACCTTCAGTAAAGAAGGGGGCATCATTGCTTACCATTACATAATGTTTCCCATCATGTGTTTGCCCTATGGGCAAAACTATCTTTTTAGATAACATACTAACCAGATGCAGCCGAGTTCGTCGAACAGGTCAAAGGTCGACTTGGCACTCCCACCCGATCTGACGTTGGCCGTCACCATCCGACCTCAGCACCTTATACCCCGTACACCAATTTGACCCCACCAATGACCCCACGACCCTTCCACCCCGTTGGGACCGCAGAAATTGCCCATATGACCCTATGTGACTCCGACCTCAACTGACCTCACCTTCCCAATGGACCTTTACCACGAAATATGCAAATAAGAGCTGGCGCATGCGCTTTACTAAATTGCATGGTGGGCAAACGAGCGCGCGTTGCGTGCAGGTTTCAAAATACGCGCGCAGGAGACGCTGAATAGCCAATGACCGCACGCCAAACTGTTAGTGAGAAGGAACGCGCGCACGCCCGTGGAAAACTATGATTGGTTGGCAGCCCGCTTGCCCACCAATTTAGTTAAGCGCATGCGCTAGGTCTAATTTGCATATTTCATGGGAAAGGTCCATTGAATTTATTTTACACCATCATATCAATTTTGACTTCATATGACCTCGCCACCCCGAGTGACCTTATTTTGACTCCATCATGTCATTTGACCTCATCTGACCTCACCTTCCCCAAAAAAACTTTTGAAGAAGAATGACCTCATTTGAGTGACCGAAAGCAACCGGCGTGACCCGACCTCGCACGACCCCTTCGAACCGACTTGTGACGTCACCACTGGAGTCACGACCGGAGATTCGCAAGCTGAAAGCGGCGTGTCGAGTTCTCCAAAGATTCTCACGTCTTCATACGAAACCGAGAGACGCACATGTACACATCATTATTTTTTGTAGTGCTTTACCACGGAGACTCAGTGCTGAAAACACCCAAAATAGCCTATACATAACTGTATACAAAATGGACCAACGGAGCTAACATGTAACACGAAAACATCAGCTAGCAAAATTTATGATTTACTATACAAAACAAATAATTACAATCCAATATCATTCTCAGTACTAGTACAATTCACGCGATACGATTCAAATTGGTCGCAGGGCGCCCTCTCGCGGGCATCGTGTTACTTGATCAAAATTACAATAGTGGACGATAAGTCTCCCAGCTTCCGTAAATGTGCTTTTATTATCATAAAATTTAGTGGTCCTGACGTTTCGATCCTAGCAGGACCTTTCTCAAAGACTCTGCCTTTGAAAAAAGGTCCTGCTAGGATCGAAACGTCAGGCCCACTAAATTTTAAGATTTGCATTTTGGCGGTAATTTTAGTCAGTAAGCAGTTTGCAACATTTTTGTAGATCACTTTAAGTGTTTTAATTATGATTTACTGTGAATTTGTCACAGGGATTGAATGCAATCTGTTTGATGTACCGTAATCTGTGTGAGACGATTGTTGACTTTTTTTTCTTCTTTTTTTGGGGGGGGGGGCCGAAGACTCACCAAGTCATGCCTTTCTGTTCCCGCAATAAACCCGACTGGATAATCCTCGTCTCCCTCAAAATAATGACTAGCGTCACATATGTGACCCGGCACAGGATAACGAGGAATAACCCCCACTTTTGAGATTTTGAGATTTTCTAATGATGTGAAAGAGTATACCATTAGCTTTTAAATGATATCAAATTATAATATCCTGTAATACATAATTTTTCCAAAAATATAATTTTTTGTTTTTAATTTTTAATCGAATTGTGAAGATACTTAGCTTCAGACGTCGTTTACTCGAAAAGTGTTTTGGTGGGATATTCCTCATGTCGTTGTGCCGGGTAACATATTATATCAATCATAATAATAGTCAAACAAACCAATGAAAAGCTGACTGGGAACTTTTGAACAAATTGAACAAAAATGACCAAGAAAACTGTGACTTGGACCAGGATTTGAAACCCGAGACATCTGCTCTTCCGCACCGTCGCTCTACCCATCTGAGCTATCCAGCCCATATAGATGACAGCCTTCCCGAAATCAATAGTCGACTAGTCGTTGCCAAGGGTTATGGGGGGGGGCGCGGCAGTCGGAATCGATTTTCAAAACTTCGGTTCGTCGAGATCCGAGCTCACAGTCGCTCAAGGCCGAGAATGCTCTCCCTCAGAACGCGCATGCGCGAGCGCACCTCGTCCCAGTCGATGTAGCCGCCCTCCAGCAGACGGCTGTTTCCTGGCTGCATCTCGAACGAGTTGCGCCCGTGCAGCAGCCGTCGGTTGTTGAAGGTGACGATCTCTCCTGTACGAGGGGGTGGGGAAGGGAGACGTATGGAATTAAGCGGGTGGGGAAAGCGGCGTTATGGGGGGTCAAAGTGCATGTTGCTCTATGGTAGGTGTAATTGTGTGAAGTACGATAAGGTTTTACGTGACATTTTTTTTTCTCCATAATTTGCCTTTGAGAACTCGAAAATGGGCTGACACGATAAGACTAGCTAATGGTATACTCTTTCACATCATTAGAAAATCTCAAAATCTCAAAAGTGGGGGTTATTCCTTATCATTGTTTGTTGGTATTTTCGGAAAGTTAATGTATTGGAGGATATTATTTCTAAAGTATTTTTCCGAAATCCGTCTTTAAAGTAATGTTGAAAAAACGAGGATTTCGGGAGAGTGTTTGTGTACTGTTTTCATGAAAATGTAAAGTTCCTGCCTTTTTGAATGGCCGCTTTCGAGGAGTTAGACTGGCGCTGCTATATTGTGTCTGGTACCAAATGAACGAGCGAAGTCCCCTTGTACTATTTACAAAAAAAGTTCACCCGGAAATAATGTTGATATCATTTGAAAGCTAATGGTATACTCTTTCACATCATTAGAAAATCTCAAAATCTCAGAAGTGGGGGGTTATTCCTCATTATGCTGAGCCGAGTCACAATATGCACCATACAGTACTGTATGGTGCATATTTCTCCGCCGTGCAAATTTTTTTGTTTTTTTATGAAGGCCGGATTTAGAGCCGAGCTGCCTAACGACCACCTAAACACACACACACCGCACAGTATCAATTTGTTGCAGAAAAACAGCCTGTCACTGATTACGTAACCCTGAACCATGGAGCTTGGTATAGCTCCATGCCCTTGCTCTATGCCTGAATTAACCTACACCAACGGACCTTCGCTGAGGCGGTGGTGCACCACGTTCCGGGGGGAGTAGATCACTTGATTGAACAGCTTGATCGCGTCATAGACCGCCGTGACGTCCTCCACTGCCGTCAGCATGTATGGGGCGCGAAGTGGGTCGTTGTAGCGCATGCAGAGCTCACCTCGAACATCGAAACTAAATCCAAAGATAATATGCAAAGCAGTGTACGCTGTAAAGCCAAAAAACACCGACTATAATGCCAAGCTGGTAGACAGGCAAGGGTTAGATCAAAGGGAAGGGCAATCAGTAGGGAAGGGATCGAAGGAGGAAGCTGGTAGACAGAACAGGGTGAGATCAAAGGGAAGGGCAAGCAGTAGGGAAGGGACCAAAGGAGGGAAGCTGGTAGACAGACCAGGGTTAGATCAAAGGGAAGGGCAAGCGGTAAGGAAGGGATCAAAGGAGGAAAGCTGGTAGACAGACCAGGGTGAGATCAAAGGGAAGGGCAAGCAGTAGGGAAGGGATCAAAGGAGGAAAGCTGGTAGACAGACTAGGGTGAGATCAAAGGGAAGGGCAAGCAGTAAGGGGAGGGATCGAAGGATGAAAGCTGGTAGACAGACCAGGGTGAGATATAAGGGAAGGGCAAGCAGTAGGGAAGGGGTCAAAGGAGGAAAACTGGTAGACAAACCAGGGTGAGATCAAAGGGTTGGGCAGGCAGTAAGGAAGGGATCGAAGGAGGAAAGCTGTTAGACAGACCAGGGTGAGATCAAAGGGAAGGGCAAGCAGTAGGGAAGGGATCAAAGGAGGAAAGCTGGTAGACAGATCGGGGTAAAGTCAGAGGGAAGGGCAAGCAGCAGCCAGAGGGGGTAGGGAAGACCAAAGGTGGATGATTGAGAAAACTGGAGCTTACACGAAGGAGGACATCGAAGAGTAAGACGAGCAGTAGGGGAGAGATTGATGAGCAGAGGAAGGGAAACATATGGACGTGAAACTCACTCGATGATCGGCCGCCTAAGCTTCATGTGGAACGGGTACTGGTCGGAGGCCGAGATCTTGTAGTCCATGGGCACGCCGCTCAGCACCTTGTAGGCGTCTGGGTGCTCCTCCTTCAGCTGCCTGACGATGTTCCAGCCGTCCACGAACTGGTTCTCGCCTCCGGGGCCCTTGCACTGCTCGATGCAGTGGAGGAGCTGGACCTGTGACGTCAGAAAGGGAGACGTGTGACGTCAGAACGAGAGGCGTGTGACGTCAGTGTGAACTTCTTACACCCAGCACGATTTGAGGCAGAAGATTCATTGGTAACACGGAAATACATTGCACATCACGCTCAAGCAGGATACCAGTTGTGTAGGGTTTGTGTATAGATATACGTAATGAGTGTCCCGAATTCTATGCCAGAAATCGTGCTGCATAATTATATGGAACTTCTGTTTGGTTTGTGTTGAGAGGTTTGGAAGGAGTTTTGGAGGGCGTTTAGGAAGGAGTTTTGGAGGGGGTTTTGGAAGGAGTTTTGGAAGGAGTTTTGGAGGGAGATTTTGGAGGGAGTTTTAGGAGTTTTGGAGGGAGTTTTGGAAGGAGTTTTTGAGGGAGTTTTGGAAGGAGTTTTTGAGGGAGTTTTGGAAGGAGTTTTTGAGGGAGTTTTGGAAGGAGTTTTGGAGGGAGTTTTGGAAGAAGTTTTGGAAGGAGTTTTGGAAGGAGTTTTTGAGGGGGTTTTGGAAGAAGTTTTGGAAGGAGTTTTGGAAGGAGTTTTGGAGGGAGTTTTGGAAGGAGTTTTTGAGGGAGTTTTGGAAGGAGTTTTGGAGGGAGTTTTGGAGGGAGTTTTGGAGGGAGTTTTGGAGGGAGTTTTGGAAGAAGTTTTGGAAGGAGTTTTGGAAGGAGTTTTTGAGGGAGTTTTGGAAGAAGTTTTGGAAGGAGTTTTGGAGGGAGATTTGGAGGGAGTTTTGGAGGAAGTTTTGGAGGGAGTTTTGGAGGGAGATTTGGAGGGAGTTTTGGAGGGAGTTTTTGAGGGAGTTTTGGAAGGAGTTTTGGAGGGAGTTTTGGAGGGAGTTTTGGAGGGAGTTTTGGAGGGAGTTTTGGAAGAAGTTTTGGAAGGAGTTTTGGAAGGAGTTTTTGAGGGAGTTTTGGAAGAAGTTTTGGAAGGAGTTTTGGAGGGAGATTTGGAGGGAGTTTTGGAGGAAGTTTTGGAGGGAGTTTTGGAGGGAGATTTGGAGGGAGTTTTGGAGGGAGATTTGGAAGGAGTTTTGGGTTTTTTGGGGGCGCTCACCTCTGGGGGATTCTCGTAATACGGCAGGTCCGAGTGAAAAGCTAAGAACTTGGAAGTGTAGCCAAGGTTACTGATGTCTGTCTTGCACTGCACCTGGAACTCCTCACTGTGGGAAGATATTGTTGTAAGCACAGCGAGAGGGAAGGGGTGAAGGATGGGGAGTGAGGATGCAGACGGGAATGGGAGGCAGGCACGCAAGGAGGGACGAAGACAAAAAATCTACGAGGACGAAAGGAGAACGATTTCAGCACAGTGGCCATGTCTCTGAAGCAAAACAATTAATATCAATAAAACAAATGAAAATGAAGACTTGGATGTTTGCATGGTGAGAATATAACACCGGTAGCAGAATGACTTTTAGATTTGTAAGACGGATTTTCATGGCATGGTATGCTTTAATGTCTGTTAAAAACAGGGGATTCTGTAGCATATTCCATCACCCCCATCATCATAAACATTTTGTTGGTTTCTGCAGTCCCCTCAGCATCTCCCCGTTCCCGGAACCTTACCCATAGATGGTCTTCCGGAAGAAGGCCACACGGGCGGTCAGCTCCCTGCACACCCCGGTCCTCTTGGGGGCGCCCTCGACCAGAGCCAGCCCCGTCGTCTGCACGGCGCGGAGCCAGTCGTACAGCGCAGCGTCCTCGCCCATCAGCGCCGCGTACTCGAAGGTGGGCACGGCGCCGCTCAGCTCCGACCCCCAGACTCGCACCTCGGGCCGGTCCACGGGGTCCGGCTCCGACTCGGCGAACCGCTGGCGGTGCAGCCAGTCGGCGGCGTAGCGGCTGCCGTGGCCGCCCGGCCAGGTCACCGCCAGCGCCCGGCCGCCGTCCGAGAGAGCCGCGGACTCCGGTCGGACGTCGGCGTCCAAGTCGGCCAGGAGGAACTCCCGCTGCTGGCAGTCCGCGTTGTAGCAGGCCGTGCACTGGCAGTTGTCCCGGAGCCACACGTACGGGTACTTGCCGCTGAAGCCATCGCTGAGGGCCACCTCGTACCACTTCCTGCCTTCGTTACGGCTCACTCCTGTGATGAGGATGACGGCCGGTGACGAGTCCCGAGAATCGGTGGCCATTTTTTTCTGTTCTGCACGCACACTCACGCAAATCTGTTTTCTCGTTGCCAAAGCCCCGTGTACGTGTACTGTGCACTGTACGTAATTGGCAGGCCACTGTTGTTGAGCTTCACACAGCTAGCGCGGCCGGCTGATGGTGGGTTCCCGCTGACCGAGTTGCGTCAGTTCTGTCATACATTGTATGGAACGCCGCATCGGTCATAATAAAAAAAAAAATTGGTGTGAGCGGCGAATGAGTGATGGCTATTCAGCCAGGGCTAAAATGTACCTAGTTTTCCGGGGTGTATAGCTACCTGGGTGTGCCTAGCTCTTTGGCCGATTGATTGTGGGGGTGGGTGGGGGGTAGAAGGGAAGGGGGGTTCAAACCTGCAACTCATGGTACCCAGTGTGGGTGTTTCACCCAATTACACCGTGTTTACACTGGATCCCGCGGTCAAGAGGGATGCAAACAGACACAATATAATTGCTGTAGAACCTAGCTTGTTCTCTGGTATGTCCTCCTTCGATCCCTACCCTCTAACTGAAGGCCTTTTCAGACGACGCTAAAAAAAAACTCGCAAGGCTTGAGAAAATATCGCATGCATGATAAATCTTACAACAGTGCCGTCGTGTGAATTAAGGTCGCCAATGCTTGAGAGATTGACAGACGGTCCCTGGTGAACCCTTGGGAGATGTTGTCGTAGGTCCGGACCTCCGACAAATCTTGCGCTAGCGGAGGATTTCTCAGGGGACCCTTGACAATCGATCGTGTGAATTAGGGCGGAACTGTTTATTGTACAACGCTCCATATACGCTAAACTCTCTCTCGAGCCTTGCTAGTTTTTTTCAGTGTATAAGGCGTGTATAACGATATGCCTCGATAGAATAATATAATTTTACTGTTAAAAGTGACCCGGCTCAGCGATCCCACCAAACCACTTTTCGAGTAAACAACGCCTGAAGTCAAAGTATCTTCTCAATTTAAGTTAATGTATTGGAGGATATTACGTCCAAAGGATTTTTCCGAAATCCGTCTCTAAATGTTGAAAAAACGAGGATTTCGGGGGAGTGTTTGTGTACTGTTTTCATGAAAATGTAAAGTTCCTGCCTTTTTGAATGGCCGCTTTCGAGGAGTTAGAATGGTGCTGCTATATTGTGTCTGGTACCAAATGAACGAGCGAAGTCCCCTTGTACTATTTACAACAAAGTTCACACGGAAATAATTTTGATATCATTTGAAAGCTAATGGTATACTCTTTCACATTATTAGAAAATCTCAAAATCTCAAAAGTGGGGGTTATTCCTCATTATGCTGTGCCGGTTCACATATTTAAGGACAGCCTCGGGAGAGGGATTTATTTTCCTTTTTAAGCAATCCCATGGTCAGGGCCGTGTTGTAACTTTTTTATCTGTATGTACTTTTGTTAACTGTTGCATATGATGCTTGCTGTTAAAACTGAAGTAAATCCCCCCAAATTGCAAACTGCTCACTGACTAAAATGACCTGCAATACATACAAATCTCCGAGCTGCTCATCCTTAATTCGTCCATGGTTAGAGGGCCTGACGTTTCGATGCTAGCAGGACCTTTCTTTTGCCTTTGACTTTTGAGAACGGTCCCGCTAGGATCGAAACGTCAGGCCCTCTAACTTTTGAGACTGCCTTTGAGAAAGGTCCTGCTAGGACCGAAACGTCAGGCCCACTAAATTTTAGATTTTGAAATTGCCGTTAAAAACCTGAGAAACAAAAAATAACGAAATGAAATGCGATACAGGTTGCAAGCGGAGACGGGTCTGATAAGCGTGTGAGTCTGGAACACAAGGCTAGCCGCTGTAGTGCGGTGCCGAACACTGCACAGTCCCGTGAAGCTAAACAAACAAGGTACGCGCAGTGTACCATGGAGGAATATTGAGTGTTACCGTGTACACACAAGCAACAGTAATCATGATGGCCTTGAGAATTCGCAGCGGCAGTTGCATGCGGAAAGTCGGTCGGGAACTCCCATCCGGATCGCCACTGGCTGATCAGAGCATGGCCATGCAGAGGGAAGGGGAAAGGCCATTATTATTTTAAGCTAAACCGTGTACGAGGGGAGAAGGTCACCGTTGCCATTAGCAGTTGCACGCGTAAGTACGTATTCAGTCTGTATACGGCCTGGTACCTGCATGGTGCGCTCCACGATCCCCATACGGTAACTGGAGCCATTCTAGTTGAATCCCTTTTCAGGTCTTTTGTGGTTCTTATCGTCGCACGTACAACCATGTACAACCCTTGCTACCTATAGCTCCCATAGTACAGCCATGGAGCTTTAAAAAGAAACTACAATGTACAACACTGTACCAGGGCTACACGTGAATGCATACTGTATAATAGTTATTAATACCTGTGTGTACTCGAACCTATAGCCATTCATGTCACTTGCATGTTCTTTGCTCGTCGTACGTACAGTACATGTATGTACAACCAGTACAACCATTGGTACAGTACAACCAGTACAACCATTGGTACAGTACAACCGTGGTACAACCATGGTATGTATTTGTTATTTGTACATGTACTGTACATCACTACTCGTATAAGGGCTACACAGCCTCATCTACCTCCATGACTATACAGCTAATGCATACCTAGTACCTGTGTGTAAAGATCTGACCTTTATAGCCCTCACGTTCGACTTACTGTAGCCTACGCCAGGGAAAGGGCAGTAAATTACGGCCTATATTGTGTCGCGAGTCCTACTGTGGTTTCGTAAACTCCGGATCCTCCCAAGCCTTCCGGTATAAAAATGGGCCATCGATCGAGAATGTCTCTCAGTCTCAGTCAAAACAGAGAAAGTATCGGTCATTTTTTTGGGGGGGGGGGAGGGAGCGCTGTGTGCATCACGTGAGCGAAGTCCCAGGTCAGAGGACCGTACCATTACGCGGAAGATTTAGGGGTGGCCAGTTTATACAAAGCATCGGTTTTTGTTTTGTACTGAAAAAATAAAAAACAGCATCTAAAACGAAATTTAACTTGTACGTTAATCATTCTCTTCCATTTAGTTGTTCGGTATTTTGAAAGTGCTACGGTTTGTTTACGGTAATAAGCGAGCCCCTCCGTGGCCTGGTGCCCCCTTTTTCGGGCAATGGTACGGTGGCCTGTGTTAACGTGAGCTACGTGCTGAGCTAATTCGACCTCGAGAGAATTTGTGACCCGGCACAGCATAATGAGGAATAACCCCACTTTTGAAATTTTGAGGTTTTCTAATGATGTGGAAGAGTAAACCATTAGCTTTCAAATGATATCAAAATATAATATCCTCTAATACTTAAAATTTCCGAAAAAAACAAAAAAGAAAGAAAATTGATTTGTAATCAAATTGTGAAGATACTTTAACTTCAGGCGTTGTTTACTCAAAAAGTGTTTTGGTGGGATATTTCTCATGTCGTTGTGCCGGGTCACATTTTTGCTCGGCAGATAGCTCTCGTGTGTTGTCATAAGCCCTCCTAATCTAATCACAAGGTGGGGCGGTTAAGCGTGTAATTTGAATAAGGCGTGGTACACGAGGCAGGGAAAGTGGAAGTCAGGTTTGTGTCCGTCAGCATATCACACTAGCTCACCGTGTGCGCTGAACTTGCGCTGAAGTGAGATTTCTGCCTCAAGAGGTCGTGAGACCAATATCTATCCTGTTTGATTTGTTTCGCCTCTCGTGGATGAAAACTCATCGTGTGCGGCGACTTGAGCTACGTGCTGAGCAAATAAACCATAGCAACTGGCCAATGAAAGCGCACGCCCTATTCACGTGGTTGCCAAAATCAAACAGGATAGATATTGGTCTCACGGCCTCTTGAGGCAGAAATCTCACCAAAAAATCATCGCACACGGTGAGCTACGTGCTGAGCTAACGAACGTGAGAGAATTTTTGCTCAGCAGATAGCTCTCGTGTGCGCCGGCCTTTTAAAGGGATAACACAGCAAATGGTCGAGGTCAAAGAATAGCATCCATACGTTGTCTGATCCATCATTATGCATGAAATAGCACACCTGTGAAATTGTCAGCTCAATCCGCCAACCGAGTCTCGAGAATATAGTGAAAAACCGCTTCGTTTGTTTCACGAAAATGCAATTGAACATTCAACGCATCGTTACGAAGAAAACGTTTAGATCTCGGTGAGACGTAAACGATTTCGTTTAGTCTTTTCTAAAAACAAAAAATACAGTACGGTGTTTTGGGTTTTCTTGCGCACATTGGGTGTGTGGAAAGAGTCGAGCATGCAGATTACATGGAGCTGGGCTCTTGTACTTGGTTTGAACAAACGGTTGTTTGTTTTTTGCCTTCGTTTTGTCAAAGGTCAAAAGTAATGGCAAACAAATCAGCGCTGACATGCACCACTACTTCAGGATTGTGGGTGATTGTGTTCAATTCTGTTGGCATAACCATGCGTCGGTTTATATGCTCTCTGATCGTTGATTCCTCAGGTCAGAGGGTCGATTTATCCTTTCCACAACCAACGCGGCCTGGAAGCTCGACATGGCCTGGCTGCCTGCAGCTGCTGCCGTTCTCACGCGGGGCGCGCCCCGACTGGCCGAGCGCGCCGTCGCCGCTGCGTCTCGCCGGGGACTGACGCGTCTGGGCCGGCCGGCGGACGCGGCGCTCGCTCGCCAGCTGCACCACCGTGACGGTCTGCTGCTTAGAGGCGGGGTGGGTTTGAGGCGGAGGGGCGGCGGCGTTGGAACCGCCTGGGGCGAGTTGGTCGGCGCAGGCCCTACCACTACGGCTGCCGGTGGCCGAGGAAGTGCGAGGTTCTCGTCCGTGGGGGGTAGTGCGGAGACCGGGCCGAGATTCGTGGCCCTGTCGAGGGACGACGAGGCCAGGCTCTACCGGGTCACGGACGACCAAGGCCGGCACCTCGCCTACCCGTACGTCTGGCTGCGTGACAACTGCCGCTGCCCGAGCTGCTACCACCCGTCGTCCTGGCAGCGAGCCCTGGGAATGGACGTGCTGGACCCCGAGATCGTGCCGGCCTCGGAGTCGCTGGGCTCGGACGGCCGCCTGCTGACCATCGACTGGCCGGACGGGCACCGCAGCGAGTTCCACGCCGACTGGCTCCACCGGCTCGGCCACTGGGAGGCCACCGAGGACCCGGTCGGCCGGCCCCGGCTCCAGGCCTTCGGCGGCGAGCTGACCGGTCGCATACCCACCTTCGACTTCCAGGCCCTCCTGCGAGACGACCGGACGCTGCACGACTGGCTGCACGCGCTGAACACGCTGGGATTAGCGCTGGTCAGCGGAGCTCCCACCGAGCAGGACGTCTGCAAGAGACTAGTCAAGAGAGTGGCCTTCATTAAGCAGACATCGTACGGGTAAGTAGAGTGCGCACAAGATTTTGCACAAGATGGCGGCCGGTAATGATGTGTCGGTGAAAGAGTATTATGAATAGCATCCGGCTTGCAGCTCAACCATCAGGTTGACCGTGCACACCTCTAAAAGCCAACGCGTCCTGTTGAGAGGATACAATTTGTAGACAGGGTCATCACGCACCGACCCTTTGTCTACTCACACCAGGTGACTGGATGCAATTGGTAGACAGGGTCATCACGCACCGACCCTTTGTCTACCCACACCAGGTGACTGGATGCAATTGGTAGACAGGGTCATCACGCACCGACCCTTTGTCTACTCACACCAGGTGACTGGATGCAATTGGTAGACAGGGTCATCACGCACCGACCCTTTGTCTACCCACACCAGGTGACTGGATGCAATTGGTAGACAGGGTCATCACGCACCAACCCTTTGTCTACCCACACCAGGTGACTGGATGCAATTGGTAGACAGGGTCATCACGCACCGACCCTTTGTCTACCCACATCAGGTGACTGAATGCAATTGGTAGACAGGGTCGATCATCACACACCGACCCTTTGTCTACCCACACCCGGTGACTGTATGCATTTGGTAGACAGTGTCATCACACACCGACCCTTTGTCTACCCACACCAGGTGACTGAATGGTAGACAGGGTCATCGCACATCGACCCTAAGTTGTCTACCCACACCCGGTGACTGTATGCATTTGGTAGACAGTGTCATCACACACCGACCCTTTGTCTACCACACCAGGTGACTGAATGGTAGACAGGGTCATCGCACATCGACCTTAAGTTGTCTACCCACACCAGGTGACAGGATGCATTTGGTAGACAGTGTCATCACACACCGACCATTTGTCTACCTACCCACACTAGATGACTGAATGCAATTGGTAGACATCAACAGAACTACTGTTAGTACGCGGCTGTGTATGAAACATGCACTTCACTATACATATCCACAACATCTTGATTTGGGGGAAAACTGTAAGTCCATTTTTCGGCAAGCGGTTGTGACAGGCAATGGCTGTTGTCTATTATAACAATCGGTGGTTTATAATGTGGGTTGATGATGTTCCACCCTTTTGCGGTGTAGGTATTAAACTAAACTCTTTCTTTTATAGTGTGCATGTTTCTTTGGGGTTTTTTTTTGGGGGGGGGACAGGGAGGAATTTCAGGTGTACAGCAAGAGAGATGCGAGCAACCTGGCCTACACCGCCAATGCACTGGCGCTCCACATTGATCTGCCTTTTTACAACTACACACCCGGCGTGAGTATGCGTAGGAAAAGGACCGACATCCACGACCAGACAATGATGACAACGACACCATTACAGCAATAGCTATACTACGTAGCCAGGAAGCCACTGTATCAAAAAAATTCAAAATGTGTAAATACAGGACATGGCAGAATAGCACATGGCAGGACAGGACAGGACATGGCAGGGCAGGACATGGCAGGACAGGACATGACAAAGCAGGACAGGACATGACAGAATAGAACATGACAGGACAGGACAGGGCACGACATGACAGGACAGGACATGACAAAGCAGGACAGGACATGACAGAATAAGACATGACAGGACTGGACAAGACAGGGCAGGACATAGCAGGGACAGGACTGAACAGGGCGGGACAAAACAGGGCATGACAGGACAAGACATTGCAAAACATATCACGGAACAAGGAAGGACAGGAAATCTAGGACAGTGCGTGACAGGGGATAACATGACAGGACCGAGGGGGACAGGGCAGAAGTGTGAGGAGGTGCGTGAATGGTAAAGCGCGTCAATGAGACAGTCGTGCCGATCTTTTCGCCTCCCGCCACACCCCACCACCAGGTCCAGATGCTGCACTGCATCGAGCAGGCGGGAGTCAGCGGCGGCGAGAACCAGTTCGTGGACGGCCTGACGGTCGCCGAGCGGGTCCGGGAAGAGGCGCCGGGCGTCTACCAGACCCTGCGGACGCAGGAGGTGGACTTCCGGGACGCCGGCTACGAGGAGGCCGTGGGTGACTACCACCTGAGGCTCGGGCGCACCACGATCCAGTAAGTCGTCCAGGCACGGTACAGATCCCATCCTCCCTCCCCGTGTGGTCGGGCAGACTACAGGGGGCGCCCTGCTCTGAAGGCTCAGGCTGCTGGAGGCCGACTGCTGAGGGCGCCCTGCTCTGAACGCTTAGGCTGCTGGGGGAGACCACAGACATTAATAACCTATCGACGGACAACAGCGGGCGCTAGACTGTAATTTCAGGACGCGTGAAAAACCATGGGCAAACTTGTTCGTCACGTCACACGGACGGACGTACGTACACAAACTCAGTGCAAGATTACGCATACGATCCACGAGAAAAATGACCGCCAAAGTTTGATTCGTTATTATTTCTAATAAACACACAAATACACATCTGTAATGGAGTATGTAGACATCTCTGAAAAGAGCTTTTGATCTCAATCAGCATGGTGTCATCCCAAAAATCAAGTTTGAATCCATCATTCCGGGATTTCTCCATTATTATGTTTGTGAACATTGTTCATCTACTTCCGCCCATGGTTTCACGTTTAGTCTGGCGCCGCCACTATTTCAGTATCCTGACGTAGTTTTCCATAGGCGTTGTACTGTATAGCTGTCGGTCTATAGGTTATTTATATGTGTGCTGGAGGCCGACTGCTGAGGGCGCCCTGCTCTGAACGCTTAGGCTGCGGAGGACATGGGCTGTTTGCGAAATGAAGGCTTAGGCTCGGGCCTATAGGCTTCGTCTCCGTCTGACAAAACCTGAAAATCCAGGTTGTGGTTTGTCTCCGAATCTGAAGGTTTGTTGGCTCAATAGGTACAGGGTAATCATCAAGAAACTGTAGTATTCCCCAGTCCATGGCTTTCATGGCGCATTTTCTCAACCTCCAAAGCCAAATAGGGTCGCACTAAAGCACCCCCTCTCCCCCAAATCTGAGGATTTACCCACAGACACGACACGGTCCTAAATGGGAAAATCCCCTCCATAGATTTGAGTTTCCTCCGACTCCGACTCTTCTACTCCCGCTCCTTGAACGCATGCAGGCACAACAAGTTCGGCGACTTCCAGTGCCTGAACTTTAACAACCACGTGAGGGCGCCCCACCAGACCGTCCCGGTGGACAAGGTGACCGACCTCTACCGCGCCCTGAAGTATGCCTTGGAGGTGATGTACCGGCCCGAGCTACTGGTCGAGCACAAGCTGTCTGCAGGTTGGTCCTTCGCCATTTTTACCTAGGTCTCTTGTCCAAAAGATCATCGGTTGGGTATCGGATGATTTGACCCGTCCGATGTCGTTTCCACCGGATAGCCATCGTGAATTTTTCACCCCAGAGTCCAGTACAATCGGCTTTCTACCGGGGAAATTTTATCGGTCGGATGAATTCAACCGGCACTCGACCGATCAATCTTTTTGACAAGAGACCCTAGGAAACGTATTCGCTCCTTTCTAAGACGTCTGAATTTGTAGGTGGAACGTGTGTCTGTCTGTCTGAATGTCTGTCTGAATGAGTGTCTGTATCAGTGTCTCTGTCTCTCTTTCCCTTTTTCTCTCTGTATCTCTCGTTCTCCCTCTGTTTCTCTCTGTCTGCCTTTCTCTACCTCTGTAACTATCTCTCCTCTCTCCGTCTCTCTCTCCGTCTTTCTCCGTCTCTCTCCGCCTCTCTCAGTCTCTCTCCGTCTCTATCCGTCTCTCCCCGTCTCTCAAACAACTGAATACAATCTTGCTTTGATCCCCCTGCCTATGATCTTGCCATTTTCAAAAGGAATGTTAATTCCTATCTCCGGCCTTCCTGAGTCTCTCTCTCTCCTCTACTTTCTGTAGCCCTTAACCTTGAGTGGCTTTTCAGCCTTGTCTGGTGCGATCTTGCATTAAAAACGTACCCCTTTATCTTTGACTTCTCAGGTGAGATTGCCACCTTCAACAACGGTCGGGTCCTGCATGGGCGCAGCGCCTTCGTGACGGACGGGGCCAGCGCTCGGCACCTGGTGGGCGCCTACTTCGACTGGGACGAGGGCCACTCGCGTCTGCGCGTGCTACGCGAGAAGCTCTTCGGCGAGGTGCGAATCTGAAGAGGTCATCTCAAGAGGTCATCTCAAGAGGTCATTTGAAGAGGTCTTCTGGGGAGGTCATCTGAAGAGGTCATCTGAAGAGGTCATCTCAAGAGGTCATCTCAAGAGGTCATTTCAAAAGGTCATCTCTACAGGTCATCTCTACAGGTCATCTCAAGAGGTCATCTCTACAGGTCATCTCTACAGGTCATCTCTACAGGTCATCTCTACAGGTCATCTATACAGGTCATCTCTACAGGTCATTTGAAGAGGTCTTCTGATGAGGAGGTCATCTCAGGTCAAGAGATCATCATTATAAATTTTCTCTACATTTGGAGAGGTCATTTGAGTTGCGTTCCAACTCGGAAATTGTCGATTTGGTTTTTTTTTTTTTTTCCTGCCGAACTGCGCATGCCTAGAATATGACTCGGCTCGAGTCACTTCCTGGACGCGTAGGTGTTTTTTGGTAGGATGGTTAGGGGCAATGTTCATAAATTATCATAGTTAATGTGCACTGTTGTGAATCGTCCGTGTTCAAACAGAGGATTGTAGGTGCAGTCCAACCCGATTCCGTAGGAGCGTGCCTGGGGTTGGGAATGGAAGACAGGATTCAGAAAGCACATTTTGGGGAGAAAAACATCCACAACTCTGATACTGAATTTAATATTGTGGCATGACAAGACAGTACTCTACATATATAATTATGCATAACCAATGGACAAGGACATTATTATTTTTCATTTTACTCGAATGCAAATGTGTTTAATATTATTAATGGTAAACAAAGACATACTTTAATCTGGGGTGCGCACGAATTGGACTGAACTGATTTCTGAAATTGTCTTTTTGAAACAAGCAAATGTCTGCATTAAATTGTAGAATATTGTGTTTTTGAGAGAACACCGTGCCAGTGAGTTTTATCTGATTATTTTTTATGACAATTACTATTTTAAAAACTTGATTATCAGCAATGCCTTTCCTGCATTTTTCCCCTTGAAGGAAATAACCTACTCATCAGGAAGTTTATAATGGTGTCAGACATTCCGTGAAATGTTAGCGCTTGAAAATCCGTCGTTTTTCGAGAAAAGGAAAAAATTGATGAATATCATACGATCGGCCATTTTACCAAAACCACCCTCTATGTCTAAAAAAAGTTAGCCTTTTATTTCGTTTCTACGGTATTTCTCATGAAATGGTTGACAGATTGAACCAAAACATTCGCATGTTGTACGTGATATTACCTCTATACTTTTTTTTGCCCGGCGTTTCACTGTCTGTCTGTCTGTCTGTTTGTTAACTAAAAATAACTCAAAAAGATATTAATGTATCTTTCTGAAATTTTAAAAGTATGTCGATATTCTTACTGGCTCGAGGCGATTCTATTTTGGTGACGATCTGGATCAAATCGTGGATTCTAGATTACTGTCAAAGTTTGGATAATGTGGTGGGCAGACTCGAATCGAATTTATTATTACCTCAAATGTAAAACCGTATTTTTAGCCTCTTTCACAGCGGTGTCGTTTCATAGTCATTGTGCACCATTATATAATCTTCATTTTATTCAATTTCTAGGTCCGAGTACACACAGGTATATTATATGCATTTATTGTAGCCCTTGTATGAGGATCAAAATGAAGCATGTTCAGAAAGGAGTTAATGGCGTTTAGTAAAAGTCACAGTAGCTAGTACAATTCTTTGACCCTTCATGCAATCTTCAGAAAGCTGTTTTTAGTTCAGTCTCAGGACTGCTATTAACAGACAAATAAGGGGGAAGAATATTATTATTATCGTGATGATTAATTTTTTTTTATTTTATTATTATTATCATTATGGTTTATTTATTTAATTATGCCTTCTCGCAGTCATACGGCTGAAATTCCTTATCTTTGCTACATTAAAAAATTATATTTATAAATTTCAAAACAATATAATTACTATTAAACAATTAAGGATGTGACCAACACCAAGAAGGAGATATGAGAATTCATTTACACATTTATACATGGAGTTACTAGTGGTTGAAAGTGGCTTTATTGAATAAGGACGGGTATTACGTCAGCGAAATTTGAGGGAAAACAAATTCTATGAGATATTTTTGCTTTTGCCTCATGTTCAAGTACATATAGTTATAATGGTTATTTCCCAAAAATCGTCCGTGAGAATTTAGGTATTTTAGTGATTAAAAAGGACGAAGATTAGGCTGTTTACTTCTTTTTTCGATCCTTGCGAGAACTTTCTTGAAGGCAAAGAAAGGTCCTGCTTCGATTAGCACGTCTGGCCCTGGGTAATCTTCTGATATTTTTTTCAATTTGGGATATTTTTAAGTCGGTAAGTGATTTGATGCCACTTATAAAGTCAGATTGTATGCAATAAACTACATAAAGTCAGCCAATGGGCGTTCCGATCGATTCGTCATTTCACTGGCTGTTTTGATCTCGTTCGGTTTGTTTGTTAACCAACTGAAAGGCGCATGCGTGCCACGCGTCACGTAAGTCATCACGTGATCTCGAACGGGAAGTTGGTTGACCTCCAGTTCCAACGGTGCAACGGTTAATGTGTCCATAGCCCTTTTCCAAAGCCCGGCTTAGGCTTCGGCTCCGGCTTCGTCTCTGTCATCCAAAAGCTGAAAGCACAGGTTGGAGTTCTCTGTTGCAGTTGAAGCTTCGGATTCTTATTCAAAATGCAGTGTAACATTACAAAGCGAAGCCAAAGGCCTCCCGTTTTCATGCCTCGTACTTTAAAATGGATGAAAGAAAATGGAGACCAAGCCGGATCCTGAGCCTAACGCGGGCTTTGCAAAAGGGCCCTATAGTATTCATCTTGCCTCTCGCCCCCTTGTATCGGACTGTCTTGTACCTTGCACGCAGACATAAAATTGTGACCCGGCACAATGACATGAGGAATATCCCACCAAAACACTTTTTTGAGTAAACAACGCCTGAAGTTAAAGTATCTTCACAATTCGATTACTAATCAATTTTCTTTTTTTTTGTATTTTCGGAAATTTTAAGTATTAGAGGATATTGTATTTTGATATCATTTGAAAGCTAATGGTATACTCTTTCACATCATTAGAAAATCTCAAAATCTCAAAAGTGGGGGTTATTTTTCATTATGCTGTGCCGGGTCACATATTATATTTTGGATATCATTTGAAAGCTAATGGTATACTCTTTCACATCATTGGAAAACCTCAAAATCTCAAAAGTGGGGGTTATTCCTCATTATGCTGTGCCGGTTCACATAATTATTATATTTTGGATATCATTTGAAAGCTAATGGTATACTCTTTCACATCATTGGAAAATCTCAAAATCTCAAAAGTGGGGGTTATTCCTCATTATGCTGTGCCGGGTCACATATTTGCTCCAGAATCATGAACGCTTTAGGAACATACTGTACTACACGCACATGGAATACTGTAGCTCAAGCACATGTGGCATTGTAATCACTTGAGCAAAAAATCGGATGTGGTGCATGAAGTGCTTCATGTACACGAACATCTCCCTATTTACTGTACCTCAAGCACATCACCTGAGCATCGCCTCGTGAGCATCACCTCTGAGGAGGTCCTCTGAGGAGGTCATCTCAAGAGGTCATCTCAAGAGGTCATCTCAAGAGGTCATCTCAAGAGGTCATCTCAAGAGGTCATCTCAAGAGGTTATCTCAAGAGATTATCTCAAGAGGTCATCTGAAGAGGTCATCTCTACAGGTCATCTCAAGAGGTCATCTATTTGTTTCGTCATAAAAAATCCTTTTAATTGTTTTTGATATCAACATCCTTAATTGTATTAACACTAGACATGTAAATACCTTCAAATTTCACCGCTACGGTGCGGTGTACGCAAGACGAAATGCTTGACTAAGAAACCATTCTCTCCTCAATCATTTCCAATCGTTCTTGGACCAAAAAGGGCCTTTTACAAATACCGCCCTCTATGTCTAAAAGAAAGTTAGCATTTCATTTCGTTTCTTACGGGTTTTCCTCATGACACGGTTGACGTATTGAGCCGAAACTTGCGCATGGTGTACGTGTTATTACCTCCGCCAAGAAGGCTATACGGGTTTTTGCCTGCGCTTCTTAAAAATATCGGTCTGCCTGTTAGTAGACTATTCAAGGGGTCTAAACCGGTAAAATGGACACCCCTGTTGGGTATCACTTCAATCTCCCTGATCATTCGATATCAGATATGAGTGTACTGGGAGAATCTCTTGGACACCGTAGTAATGCTGTCCGTCTTAGCCGTGAGAAAATGTGGATGAAGCGTCTTCGGACTATTCAACCACATGGTCTCAACATCCAGAAGGGTAATGACTAACACCATATGCAGCTTTCTGATAATCCTTCTTTTGTGTTCACTCCTCCACCCTTCTCTCTTTGATCTTTCCCCCCTCCTCTCACTAATCCCTATCCTACTCCTTGCCCTTCCCTTTGATCTCTCCCTACCAGCTTTACTCTTTGTCCTTTGTTTCTCATCCGTGTCCTATTCACTCTCTTCCCCCTTGCTTCGAGTACATGTATCTGGTTTGTCCTTGTCACTCTGCCTTTGAGAAAGGTCCTGCTAGGATCGAAACGTCAGGCCGACTAAATTTTGAGATTATTAAAGAAGTTATGAATTGTATCGCTGTGACATTTTTACAGTATGTCGGTATTCTCACTGGCTCAAGGTGATTCTATTTTGGTGATGATCGTGGATTCTAGATCAGTTTTAAATTTAGTTTCGTTAATGTGGTGGGCAGACTTGAAGCGAGTCTATTATTACCTCGACCGTAAAACCGCAGTATCTAGCCTTTGTCAAAGCAGTGTAGTTTTATAGGCTTCATACACAATCATATTATCTTCATTTATTCAACTTCTTCCTATATATTATTAATCTCGCACAAGTAGTATTATTCTGAACACATCTACGTGTGTCTGTATCGGTATTTTCTCTTCTAATGATTTGGATAATTATACAACTTGGTAATACCGGTAGTAATCTCGAAAAACCCAGATGTAGACGTATGACGTCACGTGCTGTGCTTTGCCGTGGCGTACGTGACCTTGCAGTTGTTGATTGTCTACGCACGTGAGCTCGCATTTCATTCCAGAATCCTTATAATAATAATAATTTGCATCCAAGTTTCAAATAATTATCATTAATGATACTCCATTGCGGGTGGAAATGTCTACCTCTGCAACGAGTTTAAACGTAGAGCATGGTTTAACTAGCTACAATAACCAACTGTAGAGCCCTTTTACTAACGTTTCAGCATTCCTTCCTTCGTGTACATGTATCTGTTTTGTCCTTGTCACTCTGCCTTTAAGAATTAAAGGTCCTGCTAGGATCGAAACGTCAGGCCCACTAAATTTTAAGATTTACATTTTGGTAATTTTAGTCAGTAAGCAGTTTGCAACATTTCTAGTGCCCTTAGCCGATTAGATTATTTGCTAATTATCCCCAGAAAAAAACACCCCCAAAATGTGTTCCCGTCCAAGCCGAATTTCTGCAAGGATTTTGGGATGGACCCCTCCACTGGCACAGCCAAATAGGTCCACATTTAAAGCCGTAGAGCATGGTTTAACTAGCTACAATAACTAACTGTAGAGCCCTTTTACTAAAGTTTCAGCATTCCTTCCTTCGTGTAGTACGTATCTGTTTTGTCCTTGTCACTCTGCCTTTGAGAAAGGTCCTGCTAGCATCGAAACGTCAGGCCCACTAAATTGTAAGATTTACATTTTGGTAATTTTAGTCAGTATGCAGTTTGCAACATTTTTGGATATCACCTTAATGTTTCAACATCTGATTTTCATCATGGTAAAAGGGCTAAAGTAAATGCATCAAGCCCGTCTGTAAAATGGACCTAGCCGACACGTTCGACCATAGACTAGAGCTCCCCAGGAAAAAAGAGAGTACCTTCATGGCGTGAATCCTGCTATAATGTAGTTGGGTCCGGTATAGTGTAAGTCTGTAAGTTTTTAGGCCATTTTTTTTGTTTTTTTTGGTACCACTCTGTGCATCCCGTGAGGGAGACCAAACTTGCTGGCTTGACCCCGTGACCCATAATTCAGTAGACCGTATGCCGTCATGTACCGTCATGGGAGTCTGACTCATAGCCTATAGCTGTCCTTTCCCTGACCTATAAAAACGTGTGTGCAGCTCCTCGGTGTCAACTTGAACACGCTCTTCAACATCAACATGACGTTGAAGAGCGTGTTGACGCTTAGAAGCTGCACAAACGCGTTAGCTCGCGGTCCGAGTACACACACAGGTACTATCGTATGATATACTGTACATTCACTGTAGCCTTGTGCGACGAACATCCAGGAATTGAACAATTTCATTTCATTTCATTTGTGACCCGGCACAACGACATGAGGAATATCCCACCAAAACACTTTTTGAGTAAACAACACCTGAAGTTAAAGTACCTTCACAATTCGATTACAAATCAATTTTCCTTTTTTTTTTTATTTTCGGAAATGTTAAGTATTAGAGGATATTTTTATTTTGATATTATTTGAAAGGTAATGGTATTCTCTTTCACATCATTAGAAAACCTCAAAATTTCAAAAGTGGGGTTATTCCTCATTATGCTGTGCCGGGTCACTTTTATTGTTTCTCAAGGGATCAACAAGAACAAACAATGCAAATGCAATGGCAACAGCCTTGACGGACTACCAAATGCGAACTAAATCACAATTCAAGTGGCTCTCCGGTTGTTACCATGCGTCACAAACAAATAATCACGGCACGGGTAAATTATATTTTTTTCTCAATTGGGGATGTGTCGTGGTACATAGAGGGTTCAGACAAATAATAAAATGAAATAATTAATTAATATCATCATCATGATTTTCATGAATGGTGACGTATATTACGTCAGTGAAATGCTACATAAGGGGAAAACAAATCCATAAATACTTTTGCATTTGCCTTGTGTTCAAGTACAACCCTGATTATTTGCAGTAATTTTCGTCGGTGAGAATAGCTATTGTTTTAGTGATTGAAAATGAGGAAGATTAGACAGTTTACTTTTCGTTTATATCCTTCATTATTATAAAAATGTTGCAAACTGCTTACTGACTAAAACTACCAAAATGCAAATCTCAAAATTTTGTGGGCCTGACGTGTCGATCCTAGCAGGACCTTCCTCAAAGGCAGAGTGAGAAAGGTCCTGCTAGGATCGAAACGTCAGGCCCACTAAATTTTGGGACTTTTTACTTTAATTTCCATACCGCAAATTCCGTTGTACATGTTCAACATGCGCTTTACGTATAAGTTAACAGGCGCTAAACCAATAATAATAATAATAATAATCAAGCTAAAATGATAAAATTTAGTGGGCCTGACGTTTCGATCCTAGCAGGACCTTTCTCAAAGGCAGAGTGTCACCAAGCTAAAATGTACATAGTTTTTATGTAAATTTATTAAATTTATTAAATAAAAAAAAATACATAATGAGATAACTTTCTTGAAAGCAAAGAAAGGTCCTGCTTCGATCGACACGTCAGACCCTGGGTAATCTTCTGAGATTTTTCAATTTGGGATATTTTGAAGTCGGTAAGCGATTTGGTGCCGCTTTAAGTCATGCAATAAACTGCATAAGGTCGGCCAAGGCCCATGCGTTCAACGCGTCACGTAATTAAAGGCCATATGCATTATTAGTAAAAGTCACAGTTTGTGTGTTAAACCATTAGGTAGATTTAGAGCCTAAACATTAAAACAAAATCCCGCGTAGGTTTCAGCTCAAACGGTAATGTGAAAAATGAACAGAAAGCAAAAAACCGTCACGGTTTTTTGCACCGTTCTATAGTGTAAGAAATAGCAGTGTTGTAATAACATTGTGCTCACTTTTCCGCCTTTTGTCGGATTTGTACCTTGCACTGCGTAGACGGTACGCACAATGACAATCTACAGCGTGCACAGCCACTCAACACAATGGAAGAGAAATGTCATGGTATATCCAGTCGCGGTTGCAACTGCTACCACCACTTTGCACGACCAGTTTTTACACAACGATTTGATATAGCTTAAGCTTCGTGAAAGGAGAATAGTCCTATACACTTATACTGTAATTGCATGTATTTTAAGAATAAGCGGTGTGTAATCTATTCAGCGGAGATCGTCGACTGCTCGGCTAAGCCCTGATCTAAAATTGTTTGATCTTTGGTTCCTCGGTTCAGTGGATCGTTTTGTTTTTGTTCACCCGACGCGACCTGAAAGCTCGACATGGCCTGGCTGGCTGCTGCTGCCGTTCTCACACGGGGCGTGCCCCGACTGGCCGAGCGCGCTGTCACCGCTGCGTCTCGCCGGGAGCTGACGCGTCTGGGCCGGCCGGCGGACGCGGCGGTCGCTCGCCGGCTGCACCACCGTGACGCCGGCGGTCGGATCGGAGGCCTGCTGCTGAGAGGCGGCGCTGGTTTGAGGTGGAGTGACGGAGGTGGTGGTGGTAGAGGACCAGCCTGGGGCGAGTTGGTCGGTGCGGGCGCTACCACTACGGCTGCCGGTGGCCGAGGAAGTGCGAGGTTCTCGTCCGATGGGGGAATAAGTGCGGAGACCGGGCCGAGATTCGTGGCCGTGTCGCGGGACGACGAGGCCAAGCTCTACCGAGTCACCGACGACCAAGGCCGGCAGCTCGCGTACCCGTACGTCTGGCTGCGTGACAACTGCCGCTGCCCGAGCTGCTACCACCCGTCCTCCTGGCAGCGAGCCCTGGGAATGGACTTGCTGGACCCCGAGATCGTGCCTGCCTCGGAGTCGCTGGGCTCGGACGGCCGCCTGCTGACCATCGACTGGCCGGACGGGCACCGCAGCGAGTTCCACGCCGACTGGCTCCACCGGCTCGGCCACTGGGAGGCCACCGAGGACCCGGTCGGCCGGCCCCGGCTCCAGGCCTTCGGCGGCGAGCTGACCGGTCGCATACCCACCTTCGACTTCCAGGCCCTCCTGCGAGACGACCGGACGCTGCACGACTGGCTGCACGCGCTGAACACGCTGGGATTAGCGCTGGTCAGCGGAGCTCCCACCGAGCTGGACGTCTGCAAGAGACTAATCAACAGAGTGGCCTTCATTAAGCGTACCACGTACGGGTAAGTAGAGTGGTGTGCACGGGCAAATAGAGTTTAGTGGTGTGCACATACCCGATGTAAGTGCACACCACTAAATTGGTACAAGATGGCGGCCAGCAATGATGTGTAGGTGATTGGTGCGTTCAGTTAGCTTTAAACGCTGGCTATCCCCCAGACGACCCTGCGTATCGCGTCGAGGTTTTAGCTAGTTGAACGCATTGCATAGTCTTGCGGACTGTTCCATTCCATTCGGTGTTCCCTTGCAAAACATGGAACAGTCCATCTTATTTATAGGCCGTTCACGAAATGAAGGCTTAGGCTCGGGCTCAGGCTTCGTCTCCGTCGGACCAAACCTGACAATCCAGGTCGTGGTTCGTTTCCGAATTTGACGGTTTGTTGGCTTGAAAGGTACAGGGCATTCCCCAAGAAACTACGGTCAAACGCTTGTTAAGATGTCTGTGATATTTAAACGAGTAAGATTATTGTGACCGAAGCCTAAGCCCAAGCCTAAGCCTTCATTTCGAAAACGACCTACGAATCTAGGGTTTTTGGGGCTAGCTGTTTGGTTTTTGTTTGTTATTTTGTTTCTAAATTCCTACTTCTTCTTCTTCTTCCTCTTCACGTGACCGAAACTGCTGATTATGAATTGTCTTCTTTCTTTCTTTTTTTCTTTCAGGGAGGAATTCCACGTGTATAACAAAACCGATGCTAATAATTACGCCTACACTACGCATGCGCTTGCCCTGCACTGTGATCAGCCCTATCTAGTTTACATGCCCGGCGTGAGTATTTTTGTTTGGGGGGGGGACAACGATTACGACCATGACAGGACACGACAGATACGGGGCAAGGCAGGGCAGGGCAAGGCAGGGCAGGGCAGGGAAAGGCAGGGCAGGGCGGGGCAGGGCAGGGTAGGGCAGGGAATTGGGAAGGGAAGGGAAGTGAAGGGAAGGGAAGGGGAGGGAAGGGAAGGGAAGGGAAGGGAAGGGGAGGGGAGGGGAGGGAAGGGAAGGGAAGGGAAGGGAAGGGAAGGGAAGGGAAGGGAAGGGAAGGGAAGGGAAGGGAAGGGAAGGGAAGGGAAGGGAAGGGAAGGGAAGGGAAGGGAAGGGAAGGGAAGGGAAGGGAAGGGAAGGGAAGGGAAGGGAAGGGAAGGGAAGGGAAGGGAAGGGAAGGGAAGGGAAGGGAAGGGAAGGGAAGGGAAGGGAAGGGAAGGGAAGGGCAGTGCACCATGGGACAGGGTAGGACAGGGAAGGGCAGTACCGGGCAATACGGAACAGGGCAAGGCGGGGCGGGACAAGGACAGGACAGGGCAGGACAGAACTAGTTTGAGAAATGAGGGAAATAGTTGGGGAATAAATCTTGGCGAAAAACTTCGAAAAAATGAAGATGAAGTGGCGGGGAAAATAATGTGAAGTATCCCGACCTTTGCTTCCCCCCCCCCCCCTCTGCCCCATCCTCTCCCCAACCACCAGGTACAGATACTGCACTGCATCGAGCAGGCGGGAGTCAGCGGCGGCGAGAACCAGTTCGTGGACGGCCTGGCGGTCGCCGAGCGGGTCCGGAAAGAGGCGCCGGGCATCTACCAGACCCTGCGGACGCAGGAGGTGGACTTCCGGGACGTGGGTGCAGCGGACGCCGTGGGCGAGATCAGCTTGCGTCTCAGGCGCACCACCATCGAGTGAGTCGTCCTCATCAGCAACGATCCTAATCCGAGCAAAAGGTGAAGTACGCACTGGACGCCATTAATTTTTTTTAGTAAGCAACCGAATCCGTCGTCTGCTTCCGGTGCCAACCGGAAATGAAGCGAGAGTGTCACAAAAAATAAAAAAAAATAGATACAACTTTGGATGCGTGAACAGAATGTGATAACTTTCGATGTGATGTGACCACGAAATGGAGAGAATGTGTGCGACTTTGCTTACTGAAATGGCGCCCAGTGCGTGCTTCATCCGGATGCGTGTGATCTCGCAAAAGTGGGCTATCTTGCGCGCTTCGCGCGCTATAAGATCTTTACGGTCCTCACTGCTTGGGCTTATAGGCTTCGGTCATTATTTCTCTCACCCGTTATAATGTCACAGGCATCTAGGAATAATTAGCGTTTGCCCCCAGTTTCTTGGTGGACAGAAACAGAAGACCGTATACCACGATTTACCACAGGAAAAACCGTTCGTGGTAAATTGTGGTTTCAATGTGGGTTAGGGATAGGCCTATTATTAAGCCAACAAACTTCAAATTCGGCAACAAACCGCAACCTGGATCGTCAGGTCTGGTCAGACACAGTCGAAACCTCCGAGTCTTATCTGACCGTGACGCAACCCTTCTCGTCGATAATTAAGGCCGATATTATCAAGGCCACTTTACCCCCCCCCCCTTCAAAAAAGAACACGACACGATCCTACTTGGGGGGGGATCTGACCATGGATCATGGGCCCTTTTCCAAAACCCGGCTTAGGCTTCGGCTCCGGCTTCGTCTCAGACTTCGTCTCAGATAAATGCTGAAATACAAGTTGGAATTCTCATTGTTGAAGTTGAAGCTTTGGATTCCTTTTCAAAACTCAGTAAAACATTCAAAAAATGATGCCAAAGGCTTCCTGTTTTCATGCCTTGTACTTGAAATGGATGAAAGCACTTGAGAACAAGCCGGAGCCTGAGCCCAAGCCGGGTTTTGGAAAAGGGCCAAAGACTGTATAATTTATAATGTGTCTTCCTGGCCCGTGTTCTCTGCGCTATGTCCAACGCAGGTACGACAAGTACGGGGACTTCCAGCGCCTGAACATCAGCAACCACTCGAGGGCGCCCTACCTGACCCTCCCGGTGGACAAGGTCACCGACCTCTACCGCGCCCTGAATTATTTCGTCGAAATGATGTGCCGCCCCGAGTTTCTGGTTGAGCACAAGCTGTCTGCGGGTTGGTCCTCCGCTGTATTTTTTGTACGGTGTTTTTTTTTTCTGCTGGGGAGATCTGCTTCTAAAGAGGTTTTTCACATGACGTCACCACGACCGCCAAAGGCTATTTTTTTATGTCCGCAGGAGTGATCCAAATATGTGACCCGGCACAGCATAATGAGGAATAACCCCCATTTTTAAAATTTTGAGGTTTTCTAATGATGTGAAAGAGTATACTATTAGCTTTCAAATGATATCAAAATATAATATCCTCTAATACTTAAAATCTCCGAAAATACAAAAAAAAAGAAAATTGATTTGTAATCGAATTGTGAAGATACTTTAACTTCAGGCGTTGTTTACTCAAAAAGTGTTTTGGTGGGATATTCCTCATGTCGTTGTGCCGGGTCTTATGCGGAAGCGCGTGGGAATATCGTATCTGATGAGTATTTCCATTGGACATTATTTTTTTATGACTGGAAGGGCGCCCGCGTACATCCGCGTGAATTCAACGCTGACCGTCAAAAAGCGCGCGTCTGAAACTAAACTCTAGGCCTATAATAGGCCAAACCTTAATAAGGCGTCCGAGTTTCCCGGAGGAGGGAACATTTTATGGGTCTGTCTATCTGTCCGTCCGTCTGTCTTTCGGTTGGTCATTCTGTTTATTTGCATTAAGGCCTGTCTGTCGCTCCGTACGTCTTTCTCTCTTCTCTCTCTTCGTTTCTCTCTGTTTCTCCGTATCTTTGTGTATTATGTGACCCGGCACAGCAAAATGAGGAATGACCCCCACGTTTGAGATTTTGAGGTTTTCTAATGATGTGAAAGAGTATACCATTAGCTTTCAAATGATATAAAAATTATTTCCGTGTGAACTTTGTTGTAAATAGTACAAGGGGACTTCGCTCGTTCATTTGGTACCAGATATTATAGCAGCGCCATTCTTACTCCTCGAAAGCGGCCATTCAAAAAGGCAGGAACTTTACATTTTCATGAAAACAGTACACAAACACTCCCCCGAATTCCTCGTGTTTTCAACATTTAGAGACGGATTTCGGAAAACTCCTTTGGACATAATATCCTCCAATACATTAATGTTCCGAAAATACACCCCCCAATTTTTTTTTATCGAATTGAGAAGATACTTTGACTTCCGGTGTTGTTTACTCGAAAGGTGTTTTGGTGGGATATTCCTCATGTCGCTGTGCCGGGTCACATAGGCTATGATTCTTTTTGTGTATCGGTATCTCTCAGTTTCTCTGTCTGTCTCCGTCTCATGCATGGCGCTCTATATCTTTGTCTCTACCTCTCCGACTCTTCTGACTTTTCTTTCTTGTAACTCTCCTCTCTTCAATAAGGTGAGATTGCCACCGGTCCCTCTCCGTCTCTCTCCGTCCCTCTATCTCCCGGTCTCTCTCCGTCTCTCCCCGTCCCTCTCCGTCCCTCTCCCTTACTCTCTCCGTCTCTCAAACAACTGAATACAATCTTGCTTTGATCCCCCTGCCTATGATCTTGCCATTTTCAAAAGGAATGTTAAATTCCAACTCCGGCCTTCCCGAGTCTCTCTCTATCCTCTACTTTCTGTAGCCCTTAACCTTGAGTGGCTTTTCAGCCTTGTTTAGTGCGATCTTGCATTAAAAAAGGACCCCTTTATCGTGGACTTTTCAGGTGAGATTGCCACCTTCAACAACGGTCGCGTCCTGTCTCTGAATCTGTATCTTTGTCTCTACCTCTCCGACTCTTCTGACTTTTCTTTCTTGTTATTCTCCTCTCTTCAACAAGGTGAGATTGCCACCTTCAACAACGGTCGCGTCCTGTCTCTGAATCTGTATCTTTGTCTCTACCTCTCCGACTCTTCTGACTTTTCTTTCTTGTGACTCTCTTCAATAAGGTGAGATTGCCACCTTCAACAACGGTCGGGTCCTGCATGGGCGCAGCGCCTTCGTGACGGACGGGGCCAGCGCTCGGCACCTGGTGGGCGCCTACTTCGACTGGGACGAGGGCCACTCGCGCCTACGCGTGCTACGCGAGAAGCTCTTCGGCGAGGTGCGAATCTGAAGTTTCTGAAGAGGTCATCCGGAGAGGTCATCTCAAGAGGTCATCCAGAGAGGTCAACTGAGGAGGACATGTGAAGCGGGCATCTCAATGAAATGATGGAGTCACAGTAAATTGAGGTCCATCGTCCGATGAGGTCCCATAATATAGATAGGTCACCCTAAGAGGTCAATCGGAACAGGTCATCTGAACAGGTCATCTGAACAGGTCATCTGAACAGGTCATCTGAACAGGTCATCTGAACAGGTCATCTGAACAGGTCATCTGAACAGGTCATCTGAACAGGTCATCTGAACAGGTCATCTGAATATGGTCCGGATCCTAAACCCAGCTGGTCATTTCATCCGGCCACCCTACTTATAAAATAAAATAAAATAAAATGGAAAATAAAATGGAAATAAATGGAAATAAATGGAAATAAATGGAAATAAATGGAAATAAATGGAAATAAATGGAAATAAATGGAAATAAATGGAAATAAATGGAAATAAATGGAAATAAATGGAAATAAATGGAAATAGAAATAAATGGAAATGGAAATGGAAATGGAAATGGAAATAAATGTAAATGGAAATGGGAATGGAAATAAATGGGAATGGAAATAAATGGAAATGGGAATGGAAATAAATGGGAATGGAAATAAATGGGAATGGAAATAAATGGAAATGGAAATAAATGGAAAAGGGAATGGAAATTCAAATTGAAATCATTACAGTAATTAATAACAGTTTGCAGTGACGCCATGCACATTTCACCTTTAAAATTGTATTCACGTACATTCAAAAATAAATTAATCTGGAATAATAATTATGACAGAAAGCATCATTAGAAAATCTCAAAATCTCAAAAGTGGGTGTTATTCCTCATTATGATGTGCCGGGTCACAAATAATAATACGTCGTCATCGTTTCATAGCCCTTTTCCAAAACCCGGCTTAGGCTTCGGCTCCGGCTTCTTCTCGGTTATCCGAAATAATTATGAAAACACAGGTTGGAGTTCTTTGTTGAAGTTGAAGCGTTGGATTCCTTTTCAAATCGCAGTCAAACATTGAAAAAAAACTGATGCTAATTAAAAAAGGCTTCCCGTTTCCATGCGTTGTATTTAAAATGGATGAAGAAATAAAAACAGAGACAAAGTCGGAGCCGGAGCCTAAGCCGCTTGATAGCGCCCCCAACGACAGCTAAGCTCCCTTCATGTCATGCACACCTGCGCGCACTTGCGTATTTTTTTTCCCAGGATGGGAAAGGCCACCATTAACATAAACGCGCGCTATTGGTTGCATTTTATCCAGACATGGTGAATTATTCATGAAAATGTTGCACATGAACATCTTTATTGTACACGCTTGTGGTGTAGTAAGTACCGGTGCATTATGTAGGCATACACACATAATGTAAATAAGACTTAAGGCTTTGCATGGTGGGTGAATCAATATAGGAACCGCAAACCTTCCTATATACACATAATGTACATGTACTGTACATGTACGTACATGTATACTGCGTACATGTACAGTACATGTACACCATGTACACTGTACATGACTGGTACACACCTAGCACGTATACTCAAACCAAGATCTGATTGGGTAAGTGGAATGAGTGTGGTTCTGAAAAGAACCGGAGGAACTCGACGTTTCGAACAGTGTACTCTGCTCGTCTTCAGGACCACACTTATTCACAAAAGAGAATTTACATGGTGTCACAGCAAACTATTATCCTGCTAGTGCTATCCTCACCATGCAAACCTCATGAATAATTCACCACGCGCAGACAAAATGCAACCAATAGCGCGCCTTTATGCTAATGAGGGCCTTTCCCGTCCTGGGAAAAATATTACGCGCCCGGATAAAATTCTTCGCTGGTGTTCGGCAACCAGCCGCTCGCTTTTCTACGCGCGCTGCACCCAGTCGCCGACTACCAGTTTCACAGCGTGGGTAGGTTTCATTCTGCAGCAAAAAGCCTTCCAGACGCGAGAGTAAGTACTCCGATTTTTGCCCGTTTTTTATTGTCTTTATCGGCCCTTTTAAACCTTTATCACCCTGATATGAGTATGCACTGCATTCATGTATCTATGTTAAGACGGAAATGGGGATTTTGATATGCGTTTTGGGCAAATAAAATGGGTATAATGCATGCATTTATAAATTTATATTTTGCAAAGTAAAACATGTTGATTGTTGTTTGTGCTGAATCGCCCTTGGTAGGAATTCTAAATTACTTTTAAAAAGATCTATTTTGGGCCATTTTCCGTTCACAAATTGGGGAATATTTTCGATATAATGACAACACCAACACGCACACTAATACATTGACACCTGTAGAGTTGTCTTAGTAGTAGTACTTTGAACAGTCAGTAGTGTAAAAGAAGCTGGAGGAATGAGGATAGTTCTCCGAATTTCTGAAAACTGAGATTTTACGCTAGGCTAATTCAAGTAGTGTGTACATTGTGTACAATCTGCCGATATAATTATCATTGAGTTTTCACCAGAGCAGGAGAAGAGGAACATTAAGTTATGCAGTTAAGCCTGACACTGACACTGAAAGTCATAAATACTTAGTCCAAGTAACTTGGACCCGACAAGTTAGTCACCCTTTTTTTATCGAATTTTGAAATTTTGACTGTAGGGTCCAAGTCAAACATGTTCCCAACATGGCTGATGTGTACAAACCGGCAAAACATTTAGACCGAAAAACTACCCGATCGAAACCCCCAGTTTTACCGCCGAAAACACCCGTTCCCATTTTTGGATTCAGTGAGAATCACAGATTTTAATAATGGTCATTTGTATTACTCACGTTTGGGGGAAAAGGAGAAATTTCCCCACATTTGATCGAGAACATTCTCTCCCGTGCGACTAGCCAAAAGGCGGCCATCTTGGAATTCAAATTGAAACGGTATTACTGTTTACGTATACACGTAAACCGATGACGTCAGTGTGCTTGCGGACCTGTCAAAACGACGCCGAATCTCAAAATTTCAAAATTCGATAAAAAAAGGGTGACTTGTCGGGTCCAAGTTACTCGGACTATAAATACTGTACTACCTTTTACACAGTTTTAGTTTTTGGCCTACTCAACAAAGTGTGTATTATTGTGTAAATTTGTGTAATGCGCTTTTTGTGTGTGTGTTCCCATTGGACGTTATGGACAGAGCCAGCCACATTTGCTTGATTTGATATGAATAAGACTTAAGGCTTTGCATGGTGGGTGAATCAATATAGGAAGGTTTGCGGTGACACCATGTATAAGGTCTCTTAAAGGAAGAGGTTTGGTTCTGAAAAGAACCCGAGTGGTAACTCGACGTTTCAACCAGTATGCTCTGGCCGTCATCAGAACCAAACCTCATCCTTTAACCCTTTCAAGCCCAATATATTTTTTTGACACCAGAATGTTTAATGAATTTTTTTCTGGGACACTGATGGTGATTCATATGCTACTTTGATTGTTAAAATTTAACAAAATTCTTCTGTCACCATTTATCATGCATAATTAGCAGCGGGACTTGACTGAACATTGCACTGAACTTCATATGAATAACCAATGAACACAAACAGACACAAATCAATTTGTATCTACCGGTATTCTTAACTCGCAGTTTTATTACAAATTGTGCAAAATTACATTGATATGATTTGTTTTATTTTTTTTCAGGGTTAGGTTTCAGTGTTTCTGAAGACGGTACCGACGGTAGACGAAGACCCCCACAATGTCCCGTTACGGCTCTGCGGCTCCGCTGGAGTGCAAGGTGTACGTGGGCAATCTGAGCGACCAGGGCAATGTGCACGACCTGGAGAAGGCCTTCTCCTACTACGGTGACCTGCGCAACGTCTGGGTGGCGCGCCACCCGCCCGGCTTCGCCTTCGTCGAGTTTCACGAAGTGCGCGATGCCGAGGACGCCGTGAGGGGGCTGCACAACACGTAAGCAAAGCACCCTTTCCTAGCCTCGCGCTTGAGGTTTTTGTTTACTACAGGCATGCAACTTGTCCGCGGATCCGCGGATTTCCACGTTTTATTTAATTCGGCCATTAAAAAAAAAAAAATAATAATAATAATAATAATTTTTTAAATCAAAGTCATAAGTTGTCACAAACTACTCAGAATGCACCACAGAGCATCTAGAATCCAAAATTTTCCCGGGCCCTTAAGCAGGCCCCAAACCACACACCGTAAGGGCTTCGTGCTTCGCGCTCGCAGTTTCATTCGGACATTTTCCTCTTTTTTTACAATTCAAGAGTTGCATGCCTGTTACTAGCCCACCGGGCTAGTAAATTGAGTTTTTTTGCTAGCCCGTAGCAAGTTTGACTAGCCCTGTAAAATTAATATTGAATTTAAAACAAGGTTATCAGGTCAAGTAAAACAAATTATTAGTTTCTACTTTCTCATCCCCGCCTACATAATTTTCTGCCACCACACCGCTGTCTACTTTTTACTAGTCCGCCGGGCTAGCAAAGTGGGCCATTTTACTAGCCCGCGGCTGTTTTTACTAGACAATGACCGCCGGGCTAGTGCCAAGCTCGTTGGGATGGTAGACCCTAAAGGCGGCCAAGGAGAATGCCGTACCGACGTCAAATGTGTTCATGGCTCCATGGCATAAATTAGCTCATGAAGGGAGATTAACTCCCTTATATATTGTGACGTACAGCATTCTACTTGGCCGCCTTTAGGGTCTACCTCGTGGGGCAGGACTAACTCACACCTTAGTGAGATTACGAGTTGACGAGGGTACCAGCTGGCAAGATTACAATTTGGCAAGAGTACCAGTTGGCGAGGGTACCAGTTGGCGAGATTATGAGTTGACGAGGGTACCAGTTGGCGAGATTATGAGTTGACGAGGGTACCAGTTGGCGAGGGTACCAGTTGGCAAGGGTACCAGTTGGCGAGATTACGCGTTGGCAAGGGTACCGGTTGGCAAGGGTACCAGTTGGCGAGGATACTAGTTGGTGAGATTACAAATTGGCAAGGGTACCAGTTGGCGAGGGTACCAGCTGGCAAGGGTACCAGTTGGCGAGATTATGAGTTGACGAGGGTACCAGTTGGCGAGATTATGAGTTGACGAGGGTACCAGTTGACGAGGGTACCAGTTGGCAAGGGTACCAGTTGGCGAGATTACGCGTTGGCAAGGGTACCGGTTGGCAAGGGTACCAGTTGGCGAGGATACTAGTTGGTGAGATTACAAATTGGCAAGGGTACCAGTTGGCGAGGGTACCAGCTGGCAAGGGTACCAGTTGGCGAGATTTCGCGTTGGTAAGGGTACCGGTTGGCAAGGGTACCAGTTGGCAAGATTACGCGTTGGCAAGGGTACCGGTTGGCAAGGGTACCAGTTGGCGAGGATACTAGTTGGTGAGATTACAAATTGGCAAGGGTACAAGTTGGCGAGGGTACCAGTTGGCGAGGGTACCAGTTGACTCAAAACCAAAATTGTAATAGTGTTTTTACCGACTGGCCACTTTTTTTTTTGGTTGGTTGCAGTTACATGTGCGGACGTCGCGTGGAGGTAGAGCACGCCACCGGGGAGAAAAATCGCAACCGATCAGGCGGTGGCGGCGGCGGTGGTGGCGGCGGAGGCGGCGGTGGTGGCCGCTACCCAGCCCGCCGCTCGTACAACGACGACAAGTGCTACGAGTGCGGCGCCCGAGGCCACTTTGCACGCGACTGCAGCTACAACAAGCCGCGACGACGATCCAGATCCAAGTTCGTAAACCACGACGACATTTTTTTATTTTTTTTATTTTTATTTGCCGTGCACCCCTAACAGTCATCGCGAGCAACCCCCACTCTCCCAACCTAGTCGGTTTCTTTAGCAGTCCTTGCCTGGTGGCCCAGTCTTTGCGTCGGTGAGAATGTCATTCAGTGAGGGTTTTTCCCCTACTTACTGTAGCTAACACTGTATGCGCACAAGTGCTTTGCCCGATTGCCTGGTGACCTGCGCCGGTAAAAATATAATTCAATGAGGGTTTGCACTGCTACAATGTGTAGTTAGCACTGTGTGCTCAGTGCTTTGCCCGATTGCCTGGTGATCTGCGCCGGTGAAAATATCATTCAATGAGGGTTTGCCCTGCTACAATGTGTAGTTAGCACTGTATGCGCAGTGCTTTGCCCGATTGCCTGGTGATTTGCGCCGGTGAAAATATCATTCAATGAGGGTTTGCCCTACTACAATGTGTAGTTAGCACTGTATGCGCAGTGCTTTGCCCGATTCCCTTGTGATCTGCGCCGGTGAAAATATCATTCAATGAGGGTTTGCCCTACTACAATGTGTAGTTAGCACTGTGTGCTCAGTGCTTTGCCCGATTGCCTGGTGATTTGCGCCGGTGAAAATATCATTCAATGAGGGTTTGCCCTACTACAATGTGTAGTTAGCACTGTATGCGCAGTGCTTTGTCCGATTGCCTGACCAGTGATTTGCGTCGGTGAAAATATCATTTAATGAAGGTTTGCCCTACCTCAATGTGTAGTTAGCACTGTATGCGCAGTGCTTTGCCCGATTGCCTGCTTGAAAAAAAATGCAGGCAGCTTGGGCAGGATTCAAACCAGCGACTCCCGCTTTCTAGTGCAGGCATCTTGATCACTGAGCTGGTTGAGGTGCTATGGTTGATTCAATTCTGTATTTGGGGTGGGTACCATCGTGTAGTGCAAACCCTCATTGAATGTTTTTCTCCTTGACGCAAAATCAGGGGGTATTTTTCCCTCTAACTTAGTTTTCCTGTGTTTTCCAGCATTTAATAAGAAAAAGAAATGCTTCAATTTTTTAAAAGGTTCGGTTAGGCTTACATTATTCAAGGAAAAAGTGTCTGGGGAGTTTTCAATAACAATATTTTTGAAAAAAATGGCAAAGGAAACTTGACTAGACCCGGGACTTGGACCCGAGACCTCTGGTTTTGCGTACCAGCACTCTTACCATCTGAGCTATCCAGCCCTTAGATGGTGGCCTTTCCCAAATAGTCTTTAGTGGGGTGGGGGTGCTTTAGTCAGAAGCAATTCAACCATTAACTGCCGTATATCTCCAGGAATCACACCCCCGCTTTCATTCAGATGCAAACAACCAATTAATTAAGTGGAAGGTTTGCGGTGACACCAAGTAGCATTTCTCTTTCAAGGAGTGTGGCTCTCACCACAAACCTTCCAGTAATATCAAACAACCAATTGTTGTAAATCGCAAATTGTTGTAAATTGCAGGGATCACGCATTTTTTGGATGCATTTTTTTTTCTTTTTTTGAGATAGCTCAGGTGTTAGTTCAGCCAGAGGTCTCCATGTCCAAGCCCCCTGATCCAGTCAAATTCCCTTTTTGCCACTTCTCAAAAAACTATTTTCAATTCATTTATTGATTTTTTGATTTATTGATTGATTTTTTTCTATTTTTTTTTTCTTTTCTTTTTTTCTAATTTTTTTTTCTATTTTTTAAATAGCTTTGTTTGTACTTGATTTGCAGGCTCTCAAAACTCCTACTACAATCCTCGCACATAGCTCGCGCCATTTGAGAACCTGCAAACTGAATCGTTGCAGCCCAACCGGTCCCCTCCCCAAACAAGCTCCTCCCCCCCCCCCTCACTGAAAAAAAAAAACTCCACCCACTGTCCACAAGTTCGGACTAAAGACTGAACAGAAATGGATTGCCATGGAACTGTAGCTACTTCCTCTTTTGGGGGGAGGGAGGGAGCAGCCGGTACCTGGGAAAACCAGGGGGAAAACTACTCCCAGGGGTCGGTTGGTGGCTGCATACGTTTCAGTGAGCTCCAAGGGAAAGCAAAGCCTGTTTTTCGGTTCTCATCTCCGCCCCTAGTCCTCCCCCCCCCCTCCCCAAACAAGGGGGAAAGCTCCAAGCGGTCCTCCAATGCTACGCCAAGGGTCTCCCGGTCGGCTAGTGCGCACAACTGCTTCTGCCTGCTGCGAAAAAAAAACAAACCCACACAAGTTCTCGAAGCTCATGTGGATGCCAGCCTCCAGTTTTCGTTGCGCCCACCCTGTGCTCAAAGCTTCGGCGTCTCAAACGGTCGCTCCAACTAGTCGCCCCTTCCCTTCACCTCCACTCCACCTTCAGAGTGTCCAGGGCACTCTGCTTCAGCGTCTCAAAGTTCCTCCACCATCTGAGTCACAAAGGTCGCTCAGAGTTACTCACCTCCAACGTCAGTCTCAAAGTCGAGGCATTTGAGTCATTGAGCCTCAGTGTCACTCCACTCCACTGTGTATGTAACGTCTAGAATCTCAAAGTTACTCAACTCCAATGCTACTCAGCCTCTATACTTCAACACTCCAACTTCAGTCTCAAAGTTACTCAACTCCAATGCTACTCAGCCGCCATAGCTCAACACTCCAACCTCAGTCTCAAAGTTACTCAACTCCAATGCTACTCAGCGCCATAGCTCAACACTCCAACCTCAGTCTCAAAGTTACTCAACTCCAATGCTACTCAGCCGCCATAGCTCAACACTCCAACTTCAGTCTCAAAGTTACTCACCTTCAATGCTACTCAGCCGCCATAGCTCAACACTCCAACTTCAGTCTCAAAGTTACTCAACTCCAATGCTACTCAGCCTCTATACTTCAACACTCCAACTTCAGTCTCAAAGTTACTCAACTCCAATGCTACTCAGCCGCCATAGCTCAACACTCCAACCTCAGTCTCAAAGTTACTCACCTCCCTCCAATGCACCACTGTTACTCCACCTTCAAAGAAATTCACTCCAACACGCCATCTTCAGATCTCTCAAAGCTACTCCACTCCTCGGAGTTACTCCAACTACAGTGCCTCACAGTCACACAGATATCAAAGTCGAGCGGCCCTCAAACGTGCACCCTTCCAACTTCTCGAGTCTCGAAGTTACTCAGCGACCACCTCGCTCAAATGCTGCAGGCTCTTATAACCGCCGGCACAGGGCAGACGCAGCGATTTCCCTACGGCGGACAAAAGCATGGCGTCCCTTCCCACTCCTCCCCTAGCGGCACGTGCGACAGTCGACTCAATGCCTCTACAAGTCACTAGCTCTTCCCACCAACCCGCCCCTCAACAAACAAAACAAGGGCCCAGCCTCCAAACCTGCTAGAAAATCTTCCCAGCCAATCGGACAACCAATGTTCGTACCGTCTGTATCGAACTATCAACTCCAAAAAAAAGCCACTGCTAAATTCATCTCGGGTTGAAATGGAGACACCTTAGAAACTCTGAATACACCCGAGCTCTTAGAAACGAAACCACGCAAGTCGAGAGCCAATTATGTTTGTGGCGTCTGTAGTTTCCTTCTGGCATCGATTCTGCGAGCGGGTGATCTGATAATAAGTCCACTCTTGCCATGGTAATTGACCAAATCTTTTTTTGTTCCTTTCTGAATTTTAGTGATTTTGTTTTATAGATTGTGTGTTATCTTCCTGGTACCACAACAGTTTCAAACTGGAGTGCGATGTTTGTATTCGAGGTTCATTTAACCGGACCGGGACTTGAACCCGAGACCTCTGGATTAACGTACCAGTGCTCTTCCACCTGAGCTACCCAGCCCTTAGATGGTGGCCTTCCCAAATAGTCAACCAGTCTTTGCAATTCAACCACAAAAAACTGCCGCATATCTCCAGGGATCACGCCCCTGCTTCCATTCAGATACAAGCAGCCAATTGTTTGTAAACCTGGCTACAGCAGCTCAGGGATCTCACAAAGTGGATGCAGCTTTTTCAATTCAAGTAAAAAAAATAAAAATCACAAAAGATTCGAAGGGAAACATTCCTGTTTGCAAGCCATTTTTCGGACCTAAATAACCAAACTTGAACGGATCTCCCAAAGGAGAGCCTGTTATTTTGACTCCCCACCAGTATCTCTCTCTTGGGCCCTTTTCCAAAACTCGGCTTAGGCTCAGGCTCCGGCTTCGTCTTTCTTACGTTCGTCCATTACAAGGCATGGAAACGGGAGGCTTTTGGCTTCGTTTTGAAACGTTACACTGCACTTTGAAAACTAATCCAAAGTTTCAACTTCAACAAAGAACTCCAAACCTGTGTTTTTGGCTCTGAGACGAAGCCGAAGCCGGGGTTTGGAAAAAGGGTCCTAGGTACTATCTATCTGTATCTTGCCCAGAGGTCATAGGTCATGGGTGTTTTTCTCTGTTTGTATTTCCCCCTCTTCCCGTCGGTGCAGGTCCTACGATCGTTACAACTCCTACAGCTCCAAGCGTTCTTACCGCAGCGCTTCCAGGAGCCGCAGCCGCAGGTAGGTCTCGGTGCGACGACTACGGTAGTGTGCACCATTGTCATGAATGGAAAATAGAAAGTTCTTTGAAATTTAAGTATTCGAGACCACTTTGTAATGGAGGTAGATCTGTGCAGCCATGCCGTGGACATGCCTTTCGTTCACTCCATGATAATAACATCGATTTATAGAACGCACTTATCCGGAAAACCGATCAAGGCGTGAACATCCAAAGAACTTTAGTCCAAAAGTATCATTCTGTTAACCAAAAAAAAAAGAAAATTAATTCAATACCAAACAAATTTGCAAACTGCTCACTGACTAAAATGACCTGAAATACATGAATCTCAAAAGTGCCTGACTGCCCTGACGTTTTTGATCCTAGCAGGAAACTTTCTCAAAGGCAAAGCGAAAAAAAGAAAAAGATTTCAGCTCTCTCTTGAAGATATCTATTAAAGGATGTAATTTGACGGAGTGAAGCTGGGAGCTGATTCCAAAGGGCAAGTGCAACCCTGGTGAAGGCTAGGGCTGAAGGCACGCTGACCGTAGCGGGGAATGTACACGGGGAATTATGGTACCTGTGATTGACATCAATAGAACATCTGTGTGGCTTTTGTCATGAGACATATTCATTTGCGCTAGGCTGAAAAGAATCTTGTTTAAAGACTGATAAACTTAAAAACAGCTGTCCGAGATTTTACCTTTTTTTTTTTTAATTTCTCGCTTGCAGCCGCTCCAGATCCTACCACAGCCCTGGACGCAACTAAGCGGCTGGAGGCCAAGACTAGCGCCACGTTGCTCCCAGAATTGCTCAGACCGTGGGCGGGAGCATGTCAGATGTGGGCGTGGGAGTCAAAAAAGGGAGAATCCTTGTGGTTAGATGGTTGAGAGTTGTGTCGGTTTTTTTTAATGAAATAGAAGAGAGACATGTTATCATTTTCTTTGACAGAACGTTTTAGAGGGGATTACCGTACGTATGTTTTTATTGGAATTTGTTTTTCGATCACATTTGCGATTGTTAATCAGTTTGGTGTACACGTATTCAGTGTTTTATGCATTGGATATCATGCTGCAATCATTTTTTATACCACACCTCTTTAAATGTGACCCGGCACAACGACATGAAGAATATCCCACCAAAACACTTTTCGAGTAAACAACGCCTGAACTCAAAGTATCTTTTCATGTCGATAGAAAATTAAAACAAAATAATTTTTTGTTTTTTGGTATTTTTGGAAAGTTAATGTATTGGAGGATATTATGTCCAAAGGATTTTTCTAAAATCCGTCTCTAAATGATGAAAAAATGTTGAAAAGGCCGCTTTCTAGGAGTTAGAATGGTGCTGCTATATTGTGTTTGGTACCCAATGAACGAGCGAAGTCCCCTTGTATTATTTACAACAAAGTTCACACGGAAATAATTCTCATATCATTTGAACGTTAATGGTATACTCTTTCACATCATTAGAAAATCTCAAAATCTCAAAAGTGGGTGTTATTCCTCATTGTGATGTGCCGGGTCACAAATGTGTAGCTCAAAAACTGTACTTTTGTCTCACCGTGGGACTGGGGTGGTTAGGCCTCTTCTCCAAGGCAAATCCTTCCTCTTTTTCCCCCACCGATTTTTTTTCAGAGCGAAGGATTTTCCCGCACTGCTTTTAGAAAAAAAATGTCAGTACTTTCATCGTCGTTTGCTTTCTTGGGATCAAGTTATGAATTTCATTTTCGTGCAGTTCCCAAACTGCCGTAACCAAGTTTTCCGGTTGAATGTCGGGCAGCATCTCGCCGAAAAAAAATGAGAGAGGGATCCCGGGAGATGGGCGACAGTTAATGGGTGAATTGCTTCTGGCTGACAACCCCCCCCCCCCCACCCGACTTTGGGAAAAGACCTGGTGACTATTTTGGGAAGGCCGCCATCTAAGGTTTTAGATAGCTCGGATGGTATAAGAGCACCGTCACACAAAACCAAAGGTCTCCGGTTGAAGTTACGATCTTGTCAATTTTTTTTTGGAAGGGGCCTGGTTTCAAAATTCGTCGTACCTTCCCAGTTATTTTGTTTCCTTTGAGTGCAGCTCCTCCACCCAGGCAAAGAGTAGTTTGCTCGTTGGGGAAGGCCGCCTTCTAAGGGCTGACCTAGGCATAAAGAGCGCCGGTATGCAAAACCTTAGATCTGGAGTCCCCCTCTTGCCAATTTTTTTCTTAGCCTTGTTTCAGAATTGGTCATAAGTTGGTCCTTTTCCTTGGCCAAGTTCAATTTCAGCTAGTATCGAAATTCTTCATCTCCAAGGCATGCAGCTATGTTAATATCCAACTGTGTAAACCATGCAAGAAGTGTCTTATTTGATTTGTTCGCTAGGTGTTTTTTTTTGTGCAGTTGAAAATTTACAGCGAAGTGGGGAGATGGGAAAAGTTGCTCCAAAAATAATGTAAAAACAAATTTTAAAAAATCCTCACTCGTGTGAATCTTTTGTGAGCACTTTCAGCCAGACTGTGGATAATTTGTTCTCACATTTGATGGAACACATTGCCACACCAGACCCGTGAGGACATTTTCTCCCAAAGCTCGAAGTTGTTCGCACTCTGTGCAAAAGAAATCTCCCCTCCCGCTCCGTTTCGGTTGTAAGCTTTCAATTTCACAGTAGAGTACATGTAGATGTGCTGATTATTGTACACACCGATTGTTTATAGATAATTATGTGCACCAATTTGTAATTGATAAGCATACAGTATACACTGAGCCATGATGCTAGTATGGCACCTTTTCCAGCGGAGACGACCGGTCTGTAGAGGTAGGCCCTAAAGGCGGCCAACTAGAATGCCGTTTGTCAAATGTATTCATGGCTGCTTAGCATAAATTAACCTATTGACCTTCCGCAGTCGAGAGATGAACTCATGAATATTCAGTTGTGACGTATGGCATTTTTACTTGGCTCCCTTTAGGGTCTACCGTCTGCAGATAGCTCAGACGCTGCGACTACCTCTTCTCGTTCAAGCAGGATACCAGTTGCGTAGGGTTTGCGTAGCGCCACGCAATGCGTGTAAAATTCCGTCTGACATCGTTGGTAGCACGGAAATACGTTTCACTACACGCTCCAGCAGGATACCAGTTGCGTAGGGTTTGCGTAGCGCCACGCAATGCGTGTAAAATTCCGTCTGAAATCGTTGGTAACGCGGAAATACATTGCACTACACGCTTCAGCAGGATACCAATCGTGTAGGGTTTCGTGTAGCGCTACGCAATGAGTGACCTTTATATATAAAAAAAAGTGAGCCTTTTCTTCGACAAAATGGAAATCAAATTACCCTATGACGTCACCGTGCCTCCGCTCACACCACGCTCCGGAACAGTAATAGCAATTGATTCTTGGGGGGTTTTTTATCTTAAAATTTGGATGCACGTCACATTTATCTTCATTATTTTCTCGATTGATCTGATCGCAGACACCAACGCTGCAGTCGTAGTTGTATAGGTCACGATGCAGGCTGGTGGCTGCACTTTGACCGCCAGCCTTCGGGAAACGTATGTCCAGAACGATTTGAAGCAGAAACTTCATTGGTAACTCGGAAATTCGTTGCACTTACACGGATACCAGCTGCGTGGGTTTGCGTAGCGCTCCGCCACTAGCCTCTTGAATGCGCTGCCCGAAATCGTTGGTAACACGAAAAATGCATGTACATTGCACTACACGCTCAAGCGGGATACCGGTTGTGTGGGGGTTTGTGTAGCGCTACGCAACGAGTGAACTGAATTGTGTGCCTCGAATCGTGCTGCATTGTGGGGAAACGGCGAGGCAGGGACAGTCGCCGCCCAAGGTGGCTGCGTTCAGTCATAGCCGCAGCCGTGTACGCCTCTTTGCGAACCGGCAGTGGCTTCGGCTTCATCCACCGCGTTTAGAATGATTGCACGATGTATTCGCCAATTTTTAGTTGATTTTGTTTTTGTTTTATATGTCGTTATACATGTACACACATTTTGTCTCTGATGCCCGCACGTACTGTGGAAATAAACAGTTATTCGTTCATGTGAGCCATAATATCAGTGTGCTGTGACTCCTTTTTTGTCGTCAACAAAACAGGGTGTTTTTATTCTTAAAATTTTCGGAACATTTAGTTTCCATTGATATACGTAGACGAAAAATCTATCATTTTGTGCGTTTCACCTTTCGACTTTTATCCGCCAGTAAAAAGGCATTTCTTTTGTTGATAGATCACTACATGTGCATGAATTTCGATATACATTGTGTACTGTAATATCTCAGGAATGGAACGTGCAGCACAGGTCATAATTGATTTGCATAATGAAGCTTATTTTTTTGCCCTTTCTGACTTTTTTGACTCGGACGCCTTTTTTGCGGAGCCATGTGACAAATAGTTGATCTTCTTTGTGTTTAAACATTGAATGAGATCAGTAAAAAAAAAAATTATTTGCTAGCGGTTAGGGGACGAGACGAACCGTTCTACTTGTATTCCAATGTGCGGGACATTATCCTAAACAAAAAGTAGAACTAGCACACAATCGGCAATGATGATGTTGAACGTGATTATCATGATTTAATTCAATAGCAAAAAGTCATCCAATCAAATGAACGCCACTTTTCCAAACTCGAACAAAAATATTTACATAATTGCTTTCATAATAATATTGAAATGTCAATTTCGCATCCTACAGAGCGTCTTAGAGAAGAAAATTTTACTTCTAAAAGGCTCTCTACAAGATAATATAATCAATAATTTTAATAGTCTAACAACTCTCTGAAAACAAGACTTGATCCACATCGTGGAATTTCAAACAACGCAAAATGCCGTGGACGGTTACTGACATTACACGCACATGTACGTATACATGTAATAATTTATATTCCCCTTTTTTTCTAATACTGAATAAATACAAAGAAAACATTTGGAAGGAAATTTTGAAAGGAAATAATAATTATTTACAGTTTTTTTTCAAGTAATACAGATCATAAACACTTGTACACACGTTCGGCAGCTTTCCGTGCGCAACAACTTTCACAGAATTTCTGAAACTTTTACTAGCTTCCTGCTGAGTAAGTTATAATTATTTGAAATTAGAAATGGCCGGAAATTAGAAATTGGCCACTTTGCAAATGGTGTAATTGCGGGAAGCACTATCTGGGCTTCAGCCGGGTAGCTCATGCATAATTCAACAAAGTGACGTAGAAGTGAAGTGAATATCTTAATAGGTACATGTACACTGTACACTGCAGTATCCTATACGTCATAATGTTGAATTATTCATGATCTACCCAGCTGGAGCCCATATATTGCTTCTCAAGTTGTTCATATACGTCATAATGTTGAATTATTCATGACCTGCCCTGCTGGAGCCCAGATATTGCTTCCCTGTAATTGCCCCTTTAAGAATGTTCGACAAAGGAGAACTTCGTGTCTGCTGCCCTCATCGTCTCAAAGTCACCAGCGGTCGCCATCTTGTCTTTCCTCCCGATGAATAATTATTTACCTGTATGCATAACATGCATGCATGACGAGTGTTGCGTATCAACCAAAACGTGTATTGTGGATTACGTGAAGTCCACGTGTTCGATTACCTTGCTCCGGAGTCCGGACAACCCCAAGGTAATTCTACTCGTCTTAAACCCAACTAATCGAACTATACAGTGACTTCTGTTACTAGCTGTTCGGCGCCCTGCTGCGCATGCGCGTCGTGCTGCATAGCCTTCAGCCGCAGCCGGGCGATGCTCGAGCTCTTCTGCTCGTCCTCGGAGAGCTCGGGAAAGGGCGCCCTCTCGACGCTCAGCGGACCAATGGGCGACAGGGCCGGGATGATGGGCGGAGTCGGGATAGCGATGCCGGCCGCTGATTGGAGGACGGCGTAGTCCATGGACGGGAACTTCCCGGTCAACGCACTCTCGGCAAAGTGGCGGACGCTCGGGTCACGTTTCTGCAGGAAGATCGGACAGAAATTGCGAGGTAAGCCCATCACCAATGTCAATCTTTGTCACTGGGCGCGGCCATCTTTGTTTCCTTACCAGTGGGCTATATATACAGATGGAAATACAATGTAACACAAATCCAAAGGAAGTATTGGGAATCACCACGGTGTACTGTCTGGATGTGACAGTCACTGCAATGAATCCCTGCCCTATCGTTGGACGGTGGCCACCCTGAGTTTCCTCTACAGATATTTCCATGGAAGGTGTTAATTCCTCTGGTCTGGCTGACTTGGTCCGCCCAGTTAGGCCAATTTTTTGACACTGCGTCTCTTCCAAGATGTAGAACAAAGAGGTATCAGAACAGCTGCTTCTTCCCACGTTCTGCCTCTCTTTGGATTTCCCTACCTAGTTCATGTTTCCCACCTTCCTATGATCTTGCCCTTTTAAGTGGAATGAAAATTCCTATCTTCAGCTTTCCTGAGTTCCTCCATCCCTATCTCCTTCCCTAGTCCTTAAACCTAAAGTGACTTTATAGCCTTGTTTTGGGGGAAATGAAATAATTTCTATGCTTTTACACCTTCTTATGATCTGGCCCGTTTTTAGGAGCTAGGAATATCAATTCAGTTTTCCTTAGTTTCTCCCTATCTCCTTCCTTCTTTGGAACTTAACCCGAAGTGGCGTTAGTGCCTTGTTTTGGGCGAAATTAAATAATTTCCATGCTTTTACACCTTCTTATGATCTGGCCCGTTTTTAGGAGCTAGGAATATCAATTCAGTTTTCCTTAGTTTCTCCCTATCTCCTTCCTTCTTTGGAACTTAACCCGAAGTGGCGTTAGTGCCTTGTTTTGGGCGAAATGAAATAATTTCCATGCTTTTACACTTTCTTATGATCTGGCCCGTTTTTAGGAGCTAGGAATATCAATTCAGTTTTACTTAGTTTCTCCCTATCTCCTTCCTTCTTTGGAACTTAACCCGAAATGGCGTTAGTGCCTTGTTTGGGGCGAAATTGCATGAATAAAATTATTATTCTACCAAAAAAAGTACTACTTACTCGAAAGTCAATCCGCGGCACGGATTTGGGAGCGGGAACCATGTGCGTCATACGTAGGTCTTGCAGTCCGCCAAAGTTGCCCAAACGCTCGTATTTCCGCCACTTGGCGCGTCTGTTCTGGAACCAAATCTGTTGGAGGGGGATCGGGAAAGGGTCAAAAAGGTTGAAAACTGCCTCTGAAAAAATATGTCAACTTAAAGGCCCAATACAACATTGGGAAGATCGGAAAACATCGATGTCCACAGATTTCCTTCTAATTTTACACAGTTTGTAGACGGTCATGATAGAATCCTCATGTTGAAATCTTGCGGTCTGGGATGCTGTACTTCCCTAGAAATCTTCACTCAAACATCGACAAAATAGTTTATGACTCTCAAGTCATAAACTATTTCTTACACTACAGAATGGTGCAAAAACCGTGACGGTTTTTCACCTCTTTCTATTTTCTCAGATTACCATTAATTTTGAGCTAAAACCTTCGCAGGATTGCTTTTTTGGGATGTTTAATGGTTTAACACAAAAACTGTGGCATCTTTTGACCTTGACCAATGTTGTATTGGGCCTTTAAACATCTTCCTCAACCGTTTGTTTTCCAAATTAGAATTTTAAGTCTTGAATTGAATTGAATTGAATTTTTATTGTCAACTGTATCAAATACATTAGAGCCCATATTAGTGGCCTTGCGAGTATTTTAAACATTATTAAATCCACAACAATCAATAAACAGTAACCAAAGCTAGGCACTAATGGATGATAGATGGACCACTCTATAAGATTTGAAGGTTTTCATGCGGTGAGAATACTAGCAGGAGTACTAGGTTTGCGTTGACACCAAAATTAATTATCTTTTGTGAGTATATCATAAATGTGACCCGGCACAGCATAATGAGAAATAACCCCCAATTTTGAGATTTTGAGGTTTTCTAATGATGTAAAAGAGTATATACCATTAGCTTTCAAATGATATCAAAATTATTTCCGTGTGAACTTTGTTGTAAATAGTACAAGGGGACTTCGCTCGTTCATTTGGTACATTAGCCACAATATAGCAGCGCCATTCTAACTCCTCGAAAGCGGTCATTCAAAAAGGCAGGAACTTTACATTTTCATGAAAACAGTACACAAACACTCCCCTGAAATCCTCGTTTTTTCAACATTTAGAGACGGATTTCGGAAAAATCCTTTGGACATAACATCCTCCAATACATTAACTTTCCGAAAATCCCAAAAAACAAAAATTGATTTTTTTTTTTCGAATTGAGAAGATACTTTGACTTCAGGCGTTGTTTACTCGAAAAGTGTTTTGGTGGGATATTCCTCATTTCGCTGTGCCGGGTCACAATTATGGTTCTGAATTTATGTAAACGGTTCTTTCCAGAACCACACATACTCACAAAAGATCATTATTTTTACATGGTGTCACCGCAAACCTATTACTCCGACCACTATATACAGATGGGGTCATTGACCGACCTGTATCCTTTGTTCGCCGAGGCAGGTTTTGGCGGCCAGCAGGTCACGTGTCTGCACGTCAGGGTAGTGCGTCATCTGGAAGACGCACTCGAGCTCTCGGAGCTGCTCCTGGGAGAAAGTGGTGCGGATTCGACGCTGCCGCTTGATGGCGCCCTTCTCCTCCAACGTCGACTCGTCCGAAACTGAGGTAAAGGGAATATCAGCACGTCGTTATAGTTAATGAGGCGATAGCTGTGTATGCGCATAACTTTCGAGGGGGTCGTAAAATTGGAAGAGCAGAAGAGGTGAAAGTGGAGGTAGGAAGTGGAGAATAGATAAGATGAGGAAGAAGAGGAGGGGGGAGGAATAGGGAGAAAGAGACAGAGAGAGGTCAGTGAAGAGAGACAGACATACAGACATACAAACATACAGACATACAGAGACAGACAGGGAGGAAGATAGAGAGGTAGGGAGAAAGAGAGGAAGAGAGAGGGAGGGAGAGAGGGAGGGAGAGACAGAGAGAGAGAGGGAGAGAGATAAAGCGAGAGAGAGGGGGAGATATAGATCGAGGGGAGGAGGGAGGGAGAGAGGAGGGGAGAGGGAGAAAGAGAGGATGGAGAGAGGATGAGAGACAGGAAGGAGAGGGAGGGAGTAGAAAGAAGGGAAGGAAAAATAATGAGAAATACGAGGATGACGACAAAATGTGTAAACTAATTTTTTTATACTTACACGGGGATGAGCACGTTCGTTCAAATGCCTCACAGTTCCCGCGCTTTCTCGCAGCCGACGAGAACTCGTCCTCGGTGCTCCGCCCTCCTCCTCGTCTTCCTCCTCCCACGCCCTCCTCTCCCTCCCCCTCCTCCTTCTTGATGCCGTTGCTAAGGAGGCACCCTTCTTCCCATGGCAACCCTCTCCCAGCCTTCCCGCTCGCCTCCACCTTCACCGACTGCAGACGGGGAGAGGAGGACTTGACGAACTCGGACGCTGGGGGCGCTTTCGTTTTGGTGACCGGGAGAGGGCGCCCTGCACAGGCCAACTTGGGCGTCAGACGACAGTCGTCAGAGGGTCGGCATCGCCTCCTAATTTCTTCTGACGAAAAAAAAATAAAAAAATAAAAAATAAATATCCTGAAGTCCGCGGTATAGCTCTAGTTACTTCCCTTCTCTTCTTCCAAATCACAGTGAAAGTTAGCGCTGCGTTTAAATTAAAATTTGGGTAATACGGGTGCATAACACTAAATAGAGCTCCCATTGAACACTGTACAAAAACACCCACTTTCAAAGCCAATTATCCCATGCCCAAAAGTCTCTCAGTTCTTGTAGCAAATACATAAAATTGTAGCTTGGAGCTTCACCTCTCAGATTCTTTTCAATTTTAGTGCTCTTAGCCGATTAGATTTTTTGCTAATTACCCGCAGAAAAAAACACCCTCAAAATGTGTAGCCGTCCAAGCCGAATTTCTGCAAGGATTTAGGGATGGACCCCTCCACTTCCACAGCCAAATAGGGCCACATTTAAAGCCAGATATGGTCCAAATTACATACCAAATTAAAGAGTGAACCCCCAGGTTGTCTTAAGCTTCACTTGTTCTACAATGTATCAGTTATTTAACCTCCAAAGACCCCTTATTAAAAAAAAGTTGTGGGTACACACTTTATGATAATCAGCTCGGCGGAGCCATCTTGGATGGATTTTGTGTGCTGCACCCATACGGGCGATTCACAGTGGTGCGCCCTCAAGAGTTTGCAACGCGTTGGCCAATCACCATGCCCGAAATCTGTCGACCCAATGCACGTCCGCATCTGAAAAAGGGTCTGCAAACTCTTGAGGGCGCCCTATTGTGAATCACCCATAGAGCTCTACAAAAACAAGAGCTCCATGGAATCGCCGGTATTTTTAATACCGTGCTTTCGAAATCGCACGCACGTTGCATGCAAGCAGTGAAAGACAATAATAATTTCGTGAAGAAAGCAAAGAGCTCCAGATTTTTTTTCCGCAAACTCAGAACGTCACATTGATTAATTAATCGAGGTCTTTGCTTTGAAGCTCAGCTAACATAAGTCAAAAACATCCAATCGTGGACATCCCGTTTCTAACCAATGGACGAAGTTTGCGCGCAAAAGCGGGTTTTCGCGCTCATCAGGCCTTAACAAAGCAAATTGGACCAGCCTCCATTTTGATTAAAAAAGAAGAAGCGGTACTCCTCATCGACTTCCTGGGGCGAGTTAATCCCTTCCGCTCCCCTCCCCTCCACTCCCACCGCCCCACCCCCACTCCGTCAACAGCTTCGATTAATCAGCGAGTTAAGAAGCCAGCTGAGAACTTGATTAATGAAAAAGAACAGGGGAACGAATAATTGCGGACGGTATTATAACGGTGATGCACGCAGTACATGTACAGCCGATGGTTTCCGGACGAGGACGGTTGCTAGGCGCGAGGCTAGTGTGGAGCGGAACACTCATTGCCCCCTACTCGTTTGAGAACGAGGAGAGGAAGGGGGAGGAGAGACTAGTTAAAACCCCCCTGTATCGACTTAATTACTCTGCACGTGCCCGGCGACCGATGGGGAGGACGGGGCGGGGGGGGGCTCGGGGGACGAGGTTGGCTGGGTGATAACCGCGCGCTCCGCTGGGCTGGCAACTTATTACGCGTCCAAGTCGTAAAACAATAAACAAGAAAAAATTGAATTGGCCGGGTGATGATCGAGGTCCGCACTTATCCGCGGGGGGAAGCATGACGAGCGTGCGCGAGCGGAGATGCTCGGCCGTGTCTCACGGCCGAGTCCCACGGCATCGACGCGCTCTTTTTTTTTTTTCTTTTTACTACCGTTAAGTCGGTGATAAATCTACACGGGATCGTTTGTTTGCTCGGAATAATAAAAAAAGACCTCATGTAACAGCGGTAATTAAGAGAGATCTCTTTGATTATGTCGTTCCCTCTTTGCTTGGACGACAACCTGCGGTCTATCCGGGTGATTTGATTCAATTGAGGTCGTATTTTGACAACTGATCGACAATCTTAAAGAGAGGTGGGGTGGGTGGGTGGGTGGGGGGTTATTAATGTTGCTAGGGAGGCCGATTAGTGGGAATTGGTTCTCGTTATTTAGATTTGGAGAGGGTAGCCCTTTGCCGACTGTTCGGTCGCTGCCATGCCGCGATTTATCACGAAACTAATTGGGCTACGCTGCGTCATTCCTGCCATTCATTTTTTTGTTCATCGGACGGAGATAGTTTTGGCTTCTGCGAGATGTTCCGCTGATATCCGAGCGTCACTCGTTCTGTTTTGTAGGCTTGGAAAAGAGTTAGAGGACATTTTGAATTATGAATATTTTACCAGTTAGCATACACTGTACACTCTATCACTCTATCTATCCCGAGGTGTATAGAACAAAGTATCAGAAGCTTCTTCCCTCGTTCAGCCTCTCTCTGGAATTCCCTTCCTGGTTCGTGTTTTCTCCCCAGCCTCCGATATCTTGCCCTTTTTAAGAGGATTGTCAATTCCTGTCTCCGGCCTTCCTGAGTCTCTCTCTATCTCCTTCTTTTCGTAGCCTTTAATCTTGAGTGGCTTTATCTTTTTTTGTTTGGGGGGGGGTTGCATAAAAATAGCATCTTTCTGCTGAAAACGTGACGAGATAAAATGTGCCCATCCCTTATTCAACCCCCCTCGCCAAGAAATGGAAGCCGAACCACATCCAAAACCAGAGCCTGAGCCTGAGCCAGAGTCAGAACCAGAACCAGAGACGGAGCCAGAGCCAGAGATCGAGCCAGAGACCGAGCCAGAGCCAGAGCCAGAGCCAGAGCCAGAGACGGAGCCAGAGCCAGAGACTGAGCCTGATGAGCCAGAGTCTGAACCAGAGCCAGAGACCGAGCCAGAGACCGAGCCTAAGGCTGAGTCTTAGCCTGTGTCTCAGCCTGAGCCTGAGCCAGAGACTGAGCCTGAGCCATAACTGAGAGCCTGAGCCAGAGCCTGAGGCAGAACCCGAGGCAGAGCAAGAACTGAGAGTCAGAGCCTGAGCCAGAGCCAGAGGCAGAGTCAGAGCCTGAGGCAGAGCCTGAGGCAGAGCCCGAGGCAGAGTCGGAGCCTGAGCCAGAGCCCGAGGCAGAGCTAGAACTGAGAGCCAGAGCCCGAGGCAGAGCCCGATGCAGAGTCAGAGCCTGAGCCAGAGCCTGAGCCAGAGCCCGAGGCAGAGTCAAAGCCTGAGCCAGAGCCTGAGGCAGAGCCCGAGCCAGAGCTAGAACTGAGAGCCATAGCCTGAGGCAGAGCCCGAGGCATACTAGAGCCCGAGGCAGAGTCAGAGCCTGAGCCAGAGCCAGAGCCAGAGCTAGAACTGAGACCCAGAGCCTGAGGCAGATCCCGAGGCATACTAGAGCCTGAGGCAGAACCACAGCCTGAGCCACAAACTGAACCAGAGCCTGAGCCAGAGCTAGAGGCGGCGGGGGCTTACTGAGCCTGAGCGAGAGTCAACCAGAGCCGGAGTAACAGCCAGAGCCAGAGCCAGAACTCTCTAGTCCTCAACGAAGTTTATCAAGTTTTCCCCACCCTCGCAGCACTGTATATAAAAAATGTAAAATTGCCACCTTCTCAGTTTACAACTGGACACCGCAAACAGTCCTAACGCCGTAAAGTATTCTTATTGATATTTTGTGGAATGTTTACCTTTGACGGACCGATTTACAGCCGGACAACGCGGCCCAATAAATCCCGCTGTAAACTAATAGGCGACCAACGGTGTGAATTATAAAACAAACTACGTCAATAGGACTCGACCGAATACACAAATAGCGCCATCTGCCGGTGGTAATGCGCCAGTTCCTGGGCTGTCCGAGTACCAAGCGTGAGGCAAGCGGTCCTTCGCGTTAGTGCCCGGATGACTCGCCTTGTCTTATGCGCGCTGAATCGTCGCCCTTTGATGACCCTTTGATGACGCTATGAACATTGTGAGCTATTATTGAAACATGCATTACTGCGAACGAGGAGAATGCATGGTAGACCATGGGAGCGAGGTTCACGCATGCGCCGTCCAGAAGAGACGCAGAGGAAGATGTGTGTGTTGTAACTCGCATCATTCAGCGTGTTTCTACTGACGAAAGGTTGCCGGGTGTCTCCGTGCGTCTTCGGGTGTTTCTGGGTGGAGTGTCCAGTAGAAACACAACCGGGCGTCGAATTTTCCGAACGTCATCCGGCAACCAGACGTTCACCAACAACCACCTATTGAGGTGGATCTTGCCGGGTGTCTTCGGGTCACACTCGCAGTAGAAACACACGCGGTTGCTGGTTGCCGGGTGTACCGGAAATGCAACAGAAGTAGTGAATTCCTTGCTTTGACCTGCGGCGTGACCCGATTCATTCCGCACGTCCGGTCTACCCTCGACGAAGGTCGATTGTGGGCGACACCCGCCTTTTCCGTACTGAGTAGAAACAGGCGTTTGTCGGTGATTCGGATCACCGACACCCGGAATATAGTGGGTAAGAAATACCGGGTGTTAGCGTGTGCTCGGTAGAAACACGCTGTTCGATAAGAACGAGGAGATTGGTAGACCCTGAGAAAAAGGAGTGCAAACATGGCGGACAGTACTAGTGGGAGGCTAATTCTAACCCCCACTGCGCTGTCCATGTTTGCGCAGGGTAAGCCACGAGAACGAGGAAATCGGCTAGACCCTGGGAGCGAGTCTGACAAGCCTATACTCTACATAGGCCCTTGACGAATCCACGGATCAGGCCGGGCCTTAGGCTTCGTCTCTGTCTGACAAAACCTGACGATCTAGGCTGTGGTTTGTTGCCGAATATTATGAAGATTCATTGGCAAACATTATGTTACATCTATAAAGATGTATTGGCTTGATAAGTACAGAGTGTTCACTAAGAAAATGGGGCCAAACGCTTGTTTACAGATACCTGTGACATTATAACGGTATATGAGACATAATATGTACCGAATTAAGCCTAAGACCGAGCCTAAGCCTTCAGTCCGAAAGTCATAAACATGGCAATTCTAACACCGAACACACAGTCCAGTTTCCTTGTACGTTAAGCCATGATCCAGTTGAATATCCTCAGCCATCCATTTCAAACAATATCCGTCATTTCTCTAAAACAGTCGGCCCATCAGCTTCAATCTTCTTCTTGCGTGTGAGGCAAGCAGCAAAAATAGAGGCGCTGCTGTATCAAGTCTGCTGTCTTTCGTCCTGGGCTCAATCAGAAGAGCGAGACCGGTTACCAGGGCCCCCATGCACCAACTATAGGAGGTCGACAACACGGGCTTCATCAGCTTCGATGGGTACAGATACATCGACCACTCGAGTAATGTGAACCGCGCCTATAAAATTGGAAATGTGCCCGCACGTATACAGGCCTTATAACGAGGTGTTCAGTCCTGGCCAGATGCACTGTATAATATAAGCGCTAGCTGTATAGTGATTATTAATTTAGGGGGGAATGTTTCACAATAATACATCCGCACCACTCGGCACCGGTCATTCGGTGGCCGCCCGCAAACCCGCAAAAGCCACTTCACTTGTCGAGTACGACACCGGTCCAACGAGCGGGTTGTCGCTCGAAACACGATCGGGGACGAGAGCGCGATTCCCCCCGCTCCACTCGACGCTCCAAGCACGGTAATTACAAGATGTCTTGGAGAAACCCGGAGCGTCGACCCCCCCCCCCCAAAAAAAAAAAAAAAAAAAAAAATCAGCACACTACTCAGACCCGGGAATTAATTATTTGTATTGGAGAGAAAGCGCGATATTAGTGAGAATTAAAGTGAACATTTTGTATTGACGAAATTACTTTATTTGAAGTACCTTTAGGCTCGCAGTTTACTTTAAGATTTTTTTGGAGTTGGTCGTTGTTTTGCTATTTCTCCCCATGTTTGTATTTTTTTCCTCATTCACTCCCTATACTGCTTGCCCTTCCCTTTGATTTCACTGTGGCCTGTCTACCAGCTTTCTTCCTTTGTCCATCGTCTGTTATCTGCATCATTTTACCTATCTGCCTGTGCCTTTGTCTCTGTCTCTATCTCTGCCTCTGCCTCTCCCTCTGTCTTTATGCCTGTCTCTCTGTCTCTGTCTCTTCCCTTTGATCTCACCCTGGTCTGTCTACCAGCTTTCCTCCTTCGATCCCTTTCTTACTGCCTGCCCAACCCTTTGATCTCACCCTGGTTTGTCTACCAGTTTTCCTCCTTTGATCCCTTTCCTACTGCCTGCCCTTCCCTTTGATCTCACCCTGGTCTGCCTACCAGCTTTCCTCCTTTGATCCCTCCCCTTACTGCTTGCCCTTCCTTTTGATCTCACCCTGGTCTGTCTACCAGCTTTCCTCCTTTGATCCCTTCCCTACTGCTTGCCCTTCCTTTTGATCTCACCCTGGTCTGTCTATACCAGTTTTCCTCCTTTGATCCCTTCCCTACTGCTCGCCCTTCCCTTTGATCTCACCCTGGTCTGTCTACCAGTTTTCCTCCTTTACATTGGTCTGATTTGCAACTATCTATTAGGAAGCTGTGAATGATTGACCATTAATTACCTGTCAATACTTTGACCAATGTTGCTCGGAGTTTTGGTTTAAAATTGCCCAACTCTTTTCACCATGGGTTTTAGTTACTTAAAATCGATTCATAGAAAATACCTGGCGATGTCCAGTGGGCAATCCCCCGTTCGTCGTCGTCTCTTGCCGGGAGGGGTGACCCGTCTCTGTCGGCTGCGAGCAGGAAGTCCGGACTCCGGGGAAAGGGCACCAGCGTCGACCAGGGCCCGGCGGCCAGGGCGACGGGGCCGAGGCGCGAGAGGCCCGCCGGGTCCCCGACCAGGACGCGGTGGTGGTGGTGATGCTGCGGGTAGGCCGGCCACGGCCAGTGGTAGACGGGGAACTGGTGGTGCGGCTGATGATGATGACGGGCCCCGACGCGCCTGATGCCGAGCGGCGAGTCGAGGCGGGACGTCGGCGGGGCGAACGGCGCGCCGGCTCCGCCGGGCTCGCCCTCGTGGACGCGGCCGCTCGGCCGGGGCCTCGGACTCGGATTCCCGGCGGGCTCGCCGCCGCCGTTGCCGCTGCCCCCGGCGGGCGAAGGCGGGGAGACCCGCTGGTCACGGCTCGGCCGGCTCGCCGGTGGGGACCTCCGGTCCGCCCGGTGGGATTCCGGAGAGATCCTCCGGGGGAAATCGTCGGCGAGGATGGAGCGGATGGAGTACTTGAGCGGCGGTGGCTGGACGCACCAGGTGCAGCAGGTGGTTGCCATCGCAACCGTGTCTTTCCCCAAAAAAAGACTTCAGATAAAAAAGTCTGCACATTTTTGGGCGGAGAAAGAAATAATTGTTCCGTGAAATATAACTTATTACCAAAGCGGTTGAGAGAGGTGTAAAGAAAAATTAACTGGGAACCAGTTTGAGCAAATTGAGGTCTCGAGTTCAAATCCCGATACAGTAATATTTTTATTCATTGTTTTAATATAATATGCTCCAATCATGATTACAAGCAAATACCCCCCCCCCCTTATTAACGTCCTTGGGGCCCGAATATAGTGCCTTGTGAGACCACAGAGAAATTGTGAAGTTGTATAGGTCTCCATAAGATTTTTATCAAAAACGGGAAATTTGTTACCCGGCACAACGACATGAGGAATATCCCACCAAAACACTTTTTGAGTAAACAACGCCTAAAGTCAATTCGATAAAAAAAAATTTTTTTTTTGTATTTTCGAAGAGTTAAGGTTTTGGAGGATATTATGTCTAAAAGGATTTTTCCGAAATCCGTCTCTTAATGCTAAAAAACGAGGATTTCGGGGGAGTGTTTGTGTACTGTTTTCATGAAAATGTAAAGTTCCTGCCTTTTTGAATGGCCACTTTCGAGGAGTTAGACTGGCGCTGCTATAATGTGTCTCGTACCAAATGAACGAGCGAAGTCCCCTTGTACTATTTACAACAAAGTTCACACGGAAATAATTCCGATATCATTCGAAAGCTAATGGTATACTCTTTCACATCATTAGAAAATCTCAAAATCTCAAAAGTGGGGATTATTCCTCATTTTGCTGTGCCGGGTCACATTTGTGAAAGGTAGGAATTTGCAGCAATTTGAAGTCTTATAATAGTTATAAGGGGCATACGGTCTAAATTTCTACCCAGGAAAGTGAATGTTGTTGAAATGGGAGCATTTTTCAAACATCGTTTCTCACTCGGTTGTATAGTGCACGAGAACAAAGCAATGTCTCCACAAGGATACAAAAGAGATTATATGTTTATAACAATTAATAACATTGTAGCCAGGAATCTGTCTCGCCATAGATGTCTGCCTTCTCGTCAGAATTGTAAAGATATTATTTGTGAACATGAAGTTATATAAAGCCCCTATACAACAAAATAATGGTAAGATCGAAAAACAGAATTGTTCACAGATTTACATGGAACTTATACAGTTTGAAGATGGTTATAGTAGAAACCTCACACTGAAATATTTCTGCCTAAAATGTTGTATTTTGGGAGAAATGAGTAAAAGAAATCGTTTACGTCTCACCAAGATCTTATAAACTATTTTTCGGAACAGTACGGCGTTGAATGCTACATTTTCGCGAAACATTAATGAAGCGGTTATCACTATTTTCTCGAGACTCGGTTGGCGGATTGAGCTGAAAATGTTCACAGGTGTGCTATTTCATACATATGTTGGATCAGACGACGTATGGATGCTATTCTTTGACCTCGAGCAAAGTTGTGTAGGGATTGACTTTCATACAAAAACTGTTCCAAACTTGTCACCGACTAAAATGACCTGCAAAACATAAAATCTCAAAAGTTACAGGGCCTGACGTTTCGACCCTAGCAGGACCTTTCTCAAAGCCTTTGAGAAAGGTCCTGCAAGGATCAAAACGTCAGGCCCTCTAACCAGTTTGAGATAATAGTTGTGAGCTGACTTTTTGTCTTACCTGCTTTCCACGGATGGTATTCTTCTCCCTTCACCTCTCCACGCTCAATAGGTACAGCTCCGGAAGATTGCACGAGTCTTTAAAACTCGCACCTTTCTGCACCAAAACTGATTACAGTATTGATTTTTTTGCTGCGCGGTCACTTCTACGCGCGTGTGAATAATTATTGCAAGCGTCGCTCACCCATCATCCGTTGTAGATGTAGTAATATTGCAGCTTTCGAAAACCCAGGAATGATTGTACGAGCTGTTTGACACACACGTATACTCCCTTCGGGAACCGAACCAAAAATTACTGTCTGAACTCCGGTCCGCCCTGCGATCGAAACCTTATAAATCCCCACTTCGCGACCTTCTGGTGATTTTTCTTTTTTTTTATGGGCATCAGCGAGTCCCGAATTAGTTTTGTTTTTATGACGTTCGCTATAAAAAGAAAGAACGCGTGATAACGCGTGATGTGACAAGCCCTACCCCCTACACTCTCCAACCCTTATAGCCTACAACGTTGTTGACTCTCTTTCTTTTTTTCGTGGACGCAAACTCTAAGCAGGTAGCTGCGTCCATTCGTCGGTGAATGATAACCCGAGATCGGGATCTGTTTCATGTGGGTTCTATTTTTTTTCGCTTCTTCGCCCGGTTCTCTCCGTGAGCGCGGCGGTCCAATCAGAGCGCCGCTTGTAAACCTTTAGGCAAACAGAGCGGCCGCTGATAGCGCGTAATTGAGGCGCAGATATCTTATCTCTGATCCAATTGGCTCGGTAATAACCATCCACTGACGTTACAAAACCGGAAAGAGGGGGTACCAGTTACTATTCATGGCTTACCGGCTTGATATTTACTAAATGTTATTAATTGATATCATCTACGTGTTTGGGAAGTATAATTCGAAGAGCTCGGAGGACTGAGAACTTGAAGAACTTGATGAAGAATTTGAATATGAAATTTATTTATTTTTAAATGAAGAAGAATTCGAAGAAGAATTAAAAGAAGAATTCGAAGAAGAATTCGAAAAAGATTTCGAAAAAGAATTCGAAGAAGAATTCGAAGAAGAATTCGAAGAAGAATTCGAAGAAGAATTCGAAGAAGAAGAAGGATTCGAAGAAGAATTCGAAGACTGAAGAATTCGAAGAAGAAGAAGAAGAAGAAGAAGACGAAGAAGAATTTCAAAACTAATTTGGAGAAAAAGTTTCCGAAGAATTTGAAATAGAATTTTGAGAAGATTTTGAAGTGGTCGAGAAGAATTTTAATTCGAAATTTAATATTGTTTTTAATGAGAAGATGAAGAAGACGCAGTAGAATTCAAAATTGAATTTGAAGAAGAATGTGGTAAGAAGTTTGGTGAAGATTTTTGAGAAGATTTTTGAGAAGAATGTTGAAAAGAATGTTGAGAAGAATGTTGAGAAGAATTTTGAGAAGAATTTTGAGAAGAATTTTGAGAAGAATTTTGAGAAGAATTTTGAGAAGAATTTTAAGAAGAATTTTGAGAAGAATTTTGAGAAGAATTTTGAGAAGAATTTTGAGAAGAATTTTGATAAGAATTTTGATAAGAGTTTTGAGAAGAATTTTGAGAAGAATTTTGAGAAGAATTTTGAGAAGAATTTTGAGAAAATAATTTTGAGACAAGAATTTTATGAATTTTGAGACAAGAATTTTGAGACGAATTTGATGAATTTAGAGAAGGATTTGAAGAAGAATATGAAGAAGAATTTGAAGAAGAAAAGGAGGATGAGGAAAAGCGACAAAAACAACGACAACAACTAAAACACCAGACAAGAATAAAAAACCAAAACTTTTCTTCGATGTGGATTTACCCCCAAAACACCCCCCCCCCCCAGACAAAAAAAATCTGAGCCGGGATATTTTTAATTACCGTGTACCAGAGTTGAAGCGGCACTTGCTTTCCACTCGACCATTCCGACCTGTCGCTATAATATACCCAAACTCGTATTTACAACCTGATACACGAATTGACTTGTCATTAAAAAAAAAAACGCTAGGAATAGCCGCGGTACTCTGTGAAGTTCTGTTGACAAAGCACCCTCCCTCCCTCTCCCCCTCTTCCCCAAAATGGTTCCCTGGTTACGGGAATATTCCCCGGCATTATACGGGCCCACGCGGGAAGGTCATTATTTACATATTATCTGGTGGTCATAAATACCGGCCTATTATTGGCCCGTTAACTTGGGCTGACTTCAGAGAGAGCCGCTGGTAGTAGATGGGAGGGAGGGAGGGATGGAGAAGAGAGGGGAGGGGAGGGGAGGGGAGGGGAGGGAAGGGGGCAGGCCGGCAGGCCGGCAGGGACGGGGGCAGGGAGGGAGGAAGGAGGGGAGGGAGGGAGGCAGGGAGGGAAGCAGGGAGAGAGGGAGGCAGAGAGAGAGGGAGACAGGCAGGCAGGCAGGCAGGCAGAGGTGGGGCAAATAGCAAATGAGAGAGTAGAGAGAGAGGGAGAATTGAGGGAGGGGCGGAGAAAATGACAACGTGGAGGAGAGAGAGAGAGATGGAGAGAGAGAGAGAGAGAGAGAGAGAGAGAAGGAGAGAGAGAGAGAGAGAGAGAGAGAGAGAGGAGAGAGAGAGAGAGAGAGAGAGAGAGAGAGAGAGAGGGGGAGAGAGAGAGAGAGAGAGTGAGAGTGAAGGCCAGAGGAAGAGGGATAAAGAGGCAGAAAGAAGAGTTGAGCGAAGGTGAGATAGGAGAGAGAAAGAGACACAAGGGTAGGTGAGACGAAAGAGAAAGAGAGAGGGGAGAGGGAGAGGGGAGAAAGAGAGGTGCAGAGAGAGAAGAGAGGTTCAGAAAAGGTGAGAGCGGAGAGAGAAAGAGACAGAGAGAGGGCTGGGGAGAGGAAAGAGAGCGAGAGAGAGACAGAGACAGGGACACACAAACAGATAAACAGACATAAAGAGTAGAGAGGAGACAGACAGAGAGACAGATAGACACAGAGATAGACACAGTGAGACAACTGGAGACGGAGAAATTGCATTCAAATTAAATTGATTTTGCTACGGGCATTATTCACTTTATCACAAAGAAAGAAAAATAATATTGCCATTTCGGTTTCGATTCCTGTTCCTTTCGAAAGTGAAGCGGACGTGTATACAAAAAAAAAAATGTTTCCCACTTGGACGTGAACAATGAACTGGAGTGCTGCCACCACCTGTACGCTCCTAACGAAAAGTGAGGGAAAAGCACGCTCTCCAATGCTGGCTCCGAATTCGAACCTGATAGGAATCTACGGTGTGTGGCGATGTTCATTTTACCGCGTGTAGTACATGCACTTCATCAGGAGTGCTCATCGAATCGAACGGCTCCAAGCAACGCGTTAGCCTTATTACTGCGAGAGCACGTTATCTGGCAAAGTCGGTTTAATAACATCATGATTACACCAAGAACTGCACCGCGTTGAGCACCCTTTTGAAAGCGTCGGATGCACCGTGCACTAATGATGAACATTTGGCCAAGGATTAATTACAATTTCCAGGCTTATCTAAAGAAAACAAAATCCCTGCGCGCTTTTCTTTTTTTTAATAATTAATTCGTTGACTTCGATGCTTTGTTCCACCACGCTGAAGTAAGTGTTGAGGATTTTTTATTTTTTTTTAAGTCCAGTCAATCGGAGCTAGAGCGATCTGACGAAGCCAATAATCAGACCACTAATGATCCATCTGGACCAATCTTCTCCAGCGATTTTCCTACTCATTTTTCTGTTTGAGGAATGAAGGTCACTGTGGGATGAAGCGTCTTCGGGTGACAACCACATGGTCTCAACATCCAGGAGGGTAATGACTATAACACCATGCAGCTTTCTGATAATCCTTCTTTTGCGTTCACTCCTCCACACTTCTCTCTTTGATCTTTCCCCCTCTGGTCACTGATCCCTACCCTCCTCCTTGCCCTTCCCTTTGATCTCACCGTATACCAGCTTAATTCCTCTTTGTCCTTTGTTTCTCATCCGTGTCCTATTCACTCTCTTCCCCCTTCCTTCGTGTACGTGTATCTCTTTTGTCCTTGTCACTCTGCCTTTGAGAAAGGTCCTGTAACTTTGTTTTATCTGTATGTACTTTGTTAACTGTTGCATAATGTTGCTTGCTGTTAAAACTGAAGTAAATCCCCCCAAATAGCAAACTGCTCACTGACTAAAATGACCTGCAATACATAAAGTCTCCGAGCAGCTCCTTAATTCGTCCATGGTTAGAGGACCTGACGTTTCGATCCTAGCAGGACCTTTCTTTTGCCTTTGACTTTTGAGAAAGGTCCTGCTAGGATCGAAACGTAAGGCCCACAGCATTTTGACATTTTCCTGTTTCCTGGAAACATCTTGAAGCCCCACTCCCCAACCTCAAAACTCCGATGCTCCAGCTTCGTCTCCGGTCAGCCTTTCCGAACCACCGCGTCCCCGGCGGGGATGACCTGCCGGGCTACGGGCGTTTCGGCCCCGTTGCCCTGACCGCTGGTTCTCCGCTGGAAGTCGGAGCTCGATTTTTTTTTTTTTTTTTAACAGAGGAGCCCTACATATTATATCTTCTCCAAAACTCGTTTCCGAGTATTTGTGACCCGGCACAGCAACATGAGGAATATCCCCCAAAACACTTTTCGAGTAAACAACGCCTGAAGTCAAAGTATCTTCTCAATTCGATTATTATTATTTTTTTTGTATTTTCGGAAAGTTAATGTATTGGAGGACATTTTGATATCATTTGAAAGTTAATGGTAGTATTGGTACACTCTTTCACATCATTAGAAAATCTCAAAATCTCAAAAGTGGGGGTTATTTCTCATAATGATGTGCCGGGTCACATAATCTTCTCCAAAACTCGTTTCCGAGTATTTGTGCTTTGTGCTTTGTGCTGTGGATGGATGAAATGGAGACGAAGTCAGAACCCAATTAAAAAAAAAAATCGCTAAAACGACCCGTGTGTTCTGCAACCTGTCTGCACCGATTTATCTAAAGGGCGCCGCCTATAAATCTCATTATAATTATTTAACCTGTCACATGACACGTGTGTCCCGAGTCGATGGTAGGAAAAGAAAAAAAAAGGATCGAAATCCTCGTTCCCAGAGCCACAATGGCGCTCCGCCCATGTAAAAACCTTAGTTCCCATCCGCTAAAAATCTCCCCTTGTTCGAAATCTGGGGGTGCCGGTACCCTCAAAATGTGACCTTTCCCCCCGTAATTAGGCCGTTAAAATTCGTAAACGGCTTAAGGTTATTATCACGCTTAATTAACTGATTACCTGATTGCAGGTAATAGTTCTTGGTGTACAATCGAACAACTTCTAGACCGGTTTATTGTCAGCGATTTTTTTAATTTATTTTTTTATTTCACACGCGGTTGTAGGATACATTTGATTTTGCTTCAGCATGCATTTTGCGTGGGCGGTGAGAATAATTATATCCTTTTTTTTTCTTCTATAGCTTCCGACTCCTTCGAAACAAATCCATTGACGGTGGCCTAATTTATCTTAATTTAGAGATCAATTTTGCAGAAATCATTTAATTGTAGTCATCTAAAAATCAATTCTTGTGTAAAACTAATAAACCACTGACTGTAATCCTGAGAATAAATTTTCAATGCATTTTCGACCCGCCCCCTTTTTACGAGCATGGGGCTGGGGTCGTGGTTGATAAAAAAAAATCTTCAAAAATTTTGAAAAAAATAAATAAAAAAACGTTCTCGTTGAAGATGAGCTTTTCATTATTTGTTAAATTTGTCACCTATTTTATGAAGCAGACATTGTTTGAGATGTAGCATACGACTTTTAATTCGTTTACTTTTGGAGGCAATTTGTAAGCAAATTAATTGATGGTTATTTTTTTGGGAGCGTTCACCGTCTGGTGACTGTGGCGGATGAATTCTAAAGGAGGAACCTCTGTGTCATGGCGGTCAATAATTGAGAAGACCTCGTTAGGGTCGCTAGCGCTTCCGTCTCTCCAACCGCGGGCGACAGTCACTCCCCACGTCCGGCCGCCGTTTCTTCTCTTCGGCCGAAGTCGAGGAAGCCGTCCGAGGATTTCTTGCCGGGTGAGTCGGCTTTCGTATTTCCGTCGTCGGGCCGGCAATTCGGGCCGACATTTTCGCCCCCGTTCGCCGACCGACGGATGCGGCGGCCGGGTGCGTTAACACGTCGCCCCCCTTTAGCGTGCGTTAAGTGCGCACTGACGTGAACTGACTCGCCCCATTCCCCCCTGCACAAGGCATAACGTGGGGTTGGCCGGTTACTCGGTTAGTTCTTTGAAGTTTGATATTCACGAAAAATCAACTTGGTTGACGTTCCTCTCTAGTCTAAGACTAAGAGTAAGAGACTCGATTAGTTGATTTGCCTTTGGTTTCTGATGTAAGACTAAGAAATAGGCCTACACTACACTAGGCTACAGTACATTGTACACTACATCATCCCATGTACCTACCCCGGTAGGCTACACCCCTTTTTTCATGACATTCAGTTCACTAACTACTATTTTTATACTAACTAGTCGGTAGTCCGAGTAACTTGGACCCTTACAGAATACAGTTACACTACAGTACAGTTACAATCTCCTTTTTGAAAAAAAATTGAGGGGGTTGGACGACAGTAGGGTCCCTGGGACTTAGCAGGAAAACATGAGCAAATAAATACATTTTTTTTTTCCGACTCCATGACTACCCTCGGCTGAAACCCGGCCAGATTTGACCCCGAAAACACCCATGGAAACCGTCCCACGCACCCTTGTCTGGATTAAGTGTGAATCACCGATTTCAATACTGGTCATTTGTTTTTACTCACGTTTGGGGAAAAGGGAGAAATTTCCCCTCAGTTGATCGAGAAGATTCAAAGTCACGCGATGTCTCGTTGCTGGAGTGGTCGTGACGTTTCGGTTGCTAGTAATAATATCAATAAAGATAATAACAGGACTTGTAGCATGCCATTTCCATCTAGATCATGGCGCTAAGCAACATAAGATCATTACTTTAGAAATAGGCATATTTTTAAAGGGAAAAAGGATGTGCTTTTTTAAAACAACGAAATGGTGTCCAGTGATATGATGTTGTTTTCCACTAGACTAAAATTTAACCAAGACGATAGTTAAATGGCCAAAGTTGACCGTCGTTCCCACTTGGACTTTTGAGTCGGTCATTTTAACAGAGACGATGGTTAAAAAGTACGCAGTACCTGTTGTTACGGCAGTCGTCCGTGTGGTTCCCTGACTTGATTTGTATTTCGTCAGCATTGCAGGCTGGTTGAACCAGTCTATTAGTTGATACTTGATAGTCTGGTTCCAAGAGCTGAACATCCTGACAAATACTGTGAAGTCAGGGAACCACACAGACGACTGCCGTAACAACAGCCACTGCGTAAAAAGTAACCGAGCTGGCAAAAATTATGTGTGCACAGTGCATGTGTGCGTTTCCACTGGACTAATCGGCTCGGTTAAACTTACCTGGTCACTCCTCCATGCTTTTACTGGGCAGAGGTTGGCCGGTAAAAGTAACCATTCGGCTCGGTTAAAGTAACCGACTCCGAGAGAAAATTGAACTGGACCGTTTCCACTGGACTTAAAATGGGAAAAGTAACCATCGTCTCGGTTACTTAGATGACCAAAATAAGTCCAGTGGAAACGTGGCTTATGATAAGATCACGCTACGATGGATCGTAAATGTTATTTGAAATTGACCTAAGGCTTTGAAGTTTGTACGGGTGTATATTTTAAGATCCTGTTTCCCCTCCTTTTTCCCCCCGTTTTTTGTTTTATTTGCAGAGTAAGAATTGTTTGCTGCTGTGTGTCACCCGTCTGTTTCGTCGTTCAAAAAAATTGAAAATAAGCCAAGCCGGGATATCCCAGAGCCAGAGCCAAGATGCCGACCGTCAAAGGGGATGGAATGCGAGGACTGGCTGTCTTCATATCCGACATCCGAAACTGTGAGCAAAGATTTCTGATAGTCTCAAAAGTTAGTGGGCCTGACGTTCCGATCCTAGCAGGACCTTTCTCAAAGGCCTTTGAGAAAAACGTCCTGCTAGGATCGAAACGTCAGGCCCACTAAGTTTTGAGATTTGCATTTTGGTAATTTTAGTCAGTCTAGAAGTTTGCAACATTTTTGTATATCATTTCTGATAGTCGGATTTTTTTATCCTGACCGCTCTCAGAGCATTCTCCTGACGACGGGCAGAATACGCATTTATTTATTTAAATCAAACAATAAAAGGAAAAAAAAATTACAAATTGACAAATTTTCAAAATTTGTCTATTTGTAAATTTGTAAAATTGGCAAAGCAAATTTGACTGGACCAGGACTTGAACTGGAGACCTCGTTTTTTGGGTAGACTGGAGGAGGGGGGTGTATGCCACTCTTTGACTGACAGGCGATAACGTCTCCTGATAGGCCAGCTGTGGGTGGACTGGAGGAGGGGGGTGTATGCCACTCTTTGACTGACAGGCGATAACGACTCCTGATAGGCCTTCTGTGGGTGGACCGGAGGAGGGGGGTGTATGCCACTCTTTGACTGACAGGCGATAACGTCTCCTGATAGGCCAGCTGTGGGTGGACTGGAGGAGGGGGTGTATGCCACTCTTTGAATGACAGGCGATAACTTCTGATAGGCCAGCTGTGGGTGGACTGGAGGGGCATGCCATACCATTGAATGAGGTTTTGGCTGAGCTTGAATAAGAGTGAACGGACTTTAAATGCCACGGCAATCTGATCAGTAAAGCCTTGAAATTACGAAGATTTTCAAGTTGATTTTTTTTTTGTCATTTTCCCTCAGGTAAAAGCAAAGAAGCCGAGATCAAGCGAATCAACAAGGAGCTAGCCAACATTCGATCCAAATTCAAAGGTAAGCCTTCCGATTTGCTTTTAAATTCCCTACCAATCTCCAAAGTTAGAGGGCCTGGCGTTTCGATCCTAGCAGAACCTTTCTCAAAGGATCGAAACGTCAGGCCCTCTAACCTTTGAGAAATATGTATTGCTGGTCATTTTAGTCAGTGAGCAGTTTGCAAAAATTTCTTTTATTTACTTCGTGTTCCCTGCCATTCTGTTTCACAAATGAAGGAAAGTCAAACAAAAGTCAAACCTTTGGAACAAATTAAAAAATGGCCAAGAAAACTTTTTACTTGAGTGGGATTTGAACCCGACACCTCTGATTTTGCGTACCAGCGCTTTTAACAAATGAGCTACCCCGGTATCCGGTTTTTATGGTGACCTTCCCAATTATTCAACTACCAGTCTGGTTATATGCGGCATAATAGAATTGTTTCTGTTCAATCATCTATGAAATTAGTAAAAAAAAAAAACATGTTGCGCTAAGGGATTTATGCCACAAGACCTCCTTGTATTTCAAATTTTAGATTGAAAAAATCGGGTTTCCAATTAGCAAGTATGATGATGACGATTAACGGATCAGTATAAAGCAAAGATTTTCGGTTGATTTTTGTTTTTCAACCCCAACTACTGTATGTTTGGGTAAGGGCTATGCAAGAAAACACTCATTTTCGCAGAGTGCATCAAATTTGTCTGGGCAGGGGTTTTGAACTCAGACCTCTCTGTTCGAGCACTCTACCACCTGAGCTATCTAACCCTTATGTCAGGGCCTTCCCGAATAGTCAACCATCTCTGCGGGGGCGGGGGATGCCAGCCAGAAGCAAATTACCGTCAGCAGCTATAATTATTGACAAAAAAAAATGGGCGATTAGAATCAGGGAGCCATAAAATAAATCCTCCCCAAATATCCCAGTCGCTGGCCGGGAAAGTTAAAAAAAAAAAAGAAGAAATTAAGACGTTTGGATAATCACCGTCAAGTTTCTGATAATCAAATTTAAGATTGTAAACTGGGAAAGGGGTAGGCCAAGTAAATACGTCAGAAGGATTCTTAAGATCTTAATGGAACTTGTCCCGGAGCGTTGGATCTGTCACGGCGGGAAAGAAAGGAGACGAAAGAAAAACAAAGGATTTGTTTGAGATGCTGGGGCAGGTACGTTGAGCATGCCCGTAGCCTGGATATCTGACCAGTCCGACAATTCTTCTTCAACATGCACAAGGGTTTTCCTTTGGAATGTTGTGATTCCATGGCCTTCCGATGCCATTTCAGTGGCCATCAGAGTCCATTTTTAGTGGCTATTAGATGGCATTTTTAGTTGCCATCAAATGGCATTTTTGGCGGTAATCAGAGGCCATTTTTAGTGGCCATCAGCATCAGAGGCCATTTTAGTGGCATCAGAGGCCATTTTGGTGACAATCAGAGGCCATTTTTAGTGGCACCAGAGGCCATTTTAGTGGCCACCAGAGGCCATTTTAGTGGCCATCAGCATCAGAGGCCATTTTTAGTGGCATCAGAGGCCATTTTTAGTGGCATCAGAGGCCATTTTGGTGACCATCAGAGGCCATTTTTAGTGGCACCAGAGGCCATTTTAGTGGCCACCAGAGGCCATTTTAGTGGCAATCAGAGGCATTTGGGTGGCCATCAGAGGCCATTTTAGTGGCCATCAGAGGTCATTGGTTCATTTTGTGTAATTCTGAGCTCTCTCACTCCCACACATTCTCGACTAATCCCTCATTGAAGACATCTGTAATGCACTGTACGTGCACATTGTAAATGCACAGTCAGTGAGTGCTCTATCTCATTCTAGCTCAGTGGCACTCCTTTGGTAAACTGTAACAGTAATGACATGTATGGTTCATGTACATGAATTGCACATGTACAGTGTACATGTACTCTAGGTAGGCTGCATACGTGTACAGTACAACGTGTACAGAGTCTGTATGGGAAGACACCAGACAAGTACTGTACACAAATTATGCATACATGTACATGTACAATCCAGGTCGTATGTGTGTACATGTACATGTACCGGTACGTGTACCCGGTACATGTACACGAGTATGTACAGCTCTGTACACGGTACATGTTACATACATGTGTTCACTGTACAGTACATACATAGCATACATGCACAACACACGTTACATCATGTACATGTGTACATGTACATGTACGTGTAGTTCATACATGTATGTAGACGTACATGTAGTGTACTGTACACATGTGCAGCAGCTGACTGAGCTGAGTATATATCAACCCAGCCCGTGCATAATCCCTGCCTATAATGGCCAGGCAGGACCTCCCACGGCACTCTGCCTTCAAATGACATTATGCCCGAGCCAATTAGATTCACACCGCGGCACAGACTCAAGTGCTTGCCCCATGTACACGATGTAAAGGATAATGATAGACGACGGATCACAAGTGGTTTCTGCATATTATACTCACGTTGTGCATAATTGTGACCCGGCACAGCGACATGAGGAATATCCCACCAAAACACTTTTTGAGTAAACAATGCCTAAAGTCAAAGTATCTTCTCAATTCGATTAAAAATCAATTTTTTTTTTTTTTTTCTCGGAAAGTTAACTCTTTCTGTACGGAATAAATTTGGTAATATATTAGAAACAATGGGACACGTGAGCCGATGTATCGGCTTTCCGTCAACAGAGAGCGGTTTACCGAGCCGATGTATCGACGCGCCGTACGGAAAGAGTTAATGTATTGGAGGAAACTTTGATAACATTTGAAAGCTAATGGTACACTCTTTCACATCATTAGAAAATCTCAAAATCTCAAAAGTGGGGGTTATTCCTCATTATGATGTGCCGGGTCACATATCGTCTGCATTTTCACAAAGTAGACATTCGCCACTCTGCACCACGTTAAATTTTGTCTTCTCGTCGCGAAAAAACGCCGCCAGTTTGAAGTGGCTGTATCCCAAATAAGATCAACGACAGGTTAATTTTTTATTTCTCGTACTGTAAAACGTCGCTTCCAGCAGTGAATGACCCAAGTATGCAATTAGAGAATTTCGAAGCATTTTTAAGTAAATTTTGTTCTTTCCAGAGTAGCTGGACGATTCTCAGAACTGAGGCAGAAATTATTGTTCCGAGTTAAAATATGCAAATCCAAAGTCTAAAGCCCTGTCCGCACTGAATGTTTTTTTTTTTTTTTTTTTTTTTGGATCTACCGGTAAGCGAGCAAATGGGTAACAGAGTAACTTGACAATTTCAAGTCTAGTGCAGACAGGCCAGGAAGTTTTCCTCCAAACCAAGTTTTCCTCAAAATCATGCTTTAAAAAATGTTCTCAAACGTGAGCACCTACAGTATTACATGTAGGCCTATGGCTATGTACTGTACATGTACATGTACAGGGCTCGACCTTAGCACTAGCCCGGCGGTTATTGTCTAGTAAAAACAGCTGCGGGCTAGTGAAATGACCCACTTTGCTAGCCCGGCGGACTAGTAAAAAGTAGACAGCGGTGTGGTGCCAAAAACAACCTATGCGGGCGGAGATGAGAAAGTAGAAACTAATAATTGGTTTTACTTGACCTAATTACCTTGTGTTTAATTCAATATTAATTTTACACGGCTAGTAAAACTTGCTGCGGGTTAGCAAAAAACTCAATTTACTAGCCCGGTGGGCTGGTAAAAAAAAACCTTAAGCGCGAGGTTTGATGTACATTGTACATCTCATTGTTTGCTTACACAATGCTGTATGTATTCTGCATGCACATGTACATGTACATGTACACACACGTACATGTACAAATGCTACATGTACATGTACATGTACATGTAAACTTACATGTACATGTATTACAGTGCTTTAGACTCATTCCCTATACAATCAGTGCCCATGGAACCTCAGTGTAACGCATCCACAATACATGTACATGTACATGTACATCATGTACATGTATGTATCCAATCTCATCTAGTGATCACATTATCGGTTGTCAGTTGTCACCTTAGACTCTCCAAAACCCAGGGGAAACACTACCAGACAGTGTACAGTATACAGGATTACAGGAACATGTACATTGTACATGTACATGTGTATACTACACTGTACCTGTATGCCGGACACTATAGTACACACACATGCAATCAAATCATGTGTTACTGTATGTGTATACATACATTACATCCATGGGTCATTTCATCAGGTTGGGACATGATCTGTGTCATAAGAAATATCACCAGATTTGATTCCTTAATTGTATATGTACATGTAACATTCATATAGGCCCTAGGGGTATTGGAATATTTTTGAAGGTTGACACCGTGTCAATGAACATTGCATCTGAATTAAGGTTTTTGGAAATACCAGTATATTTTCAGTAAGCTCCGTTGCATTGACAAAATCTCTTACATGTAAATACCTCGACATTACCCTAATAGTAATTAAGCATGTTACATGAAATTAAGGAATCAAATCTGGTGATATTTCTTACGATACAGGCCATGTCACACAAGTGTGCCCCAACCTGATGAAATGACCCACATACATGTACACGTGTACTGTGTACATTCACAATGCACACAGTACAAGTGCACTCAGAAGTCTAAAATTACCCTTCAACTTCATTGTTTGGCCAACTCTGATTTCAGATTCGGACATGTACATGTATCCTGTTTCCGTCTGTGTCTGTCACTTTCATAAAACCCGTGGCCTATGGCCTTACCATTGGACTCTTGCCCTCCCTCCTCTATTTCCAGGGAAGTTGGGTGATAACGCTGCCCGTCATAAAGCGTTGGGGTTTTAAACTTCCTCCTGACATCAGCATAAATATTGTAAATGTGTTTCCGGCTGTTAGATGTGCCCAGAAAAAATATAACCCACACACCACACGTGGCGATACAACTACGTGTTCAACTCCTGTACAATACAAGCCACTTCCAATGTACAGTGTAGTCTTGTTTCACTTTGATTTGATTGAGAAAGGTCCTGCTAGGATGGAAACGTCAGGCCCTCTAACTTTTGAGATTTATGTATTCCAGGTCGTTTTAGTCAGTGAGCATTTTGCAATGTTCAATTTTTGTATTAACTTCTTGTTTCTATTCTATTATAATTTTTTTTTTTCTGTTTTATTCAATGAATACTTAATTAAATTACAAAGTACAGTTAATCTTCTGCTCAATCAACTAATTAACACGCCACAAATTAGCAGACATCTTACTTCATATGACGGATCCTAAGTTCTTGTTCAAAAAGAAAGACAAGATTAGAATACTGGCCATATTTGAAACGGTTCACTGTTTGTTTACCGATGTAAATTAGGCTATTTAAATACCGGTAGTCCATGTGTATCACCTTCCCCGAAAAGGATACTCTCCACTGTCAATGTGATCGCTTTGCCATATTTTGACGTAGCAATCCTTTCGATTTCACTCCAAAGAGGCTTAACCACTTTACTTTATTCTATTATAAAATGCCACATTATGGAACAGCATACATGTACATGTAGATGGTTACATGTATTGTACATGTACATGTACGGTACAAATAACATGCACTGTACGTGTACACTGTACACTTACACTGTACTACATGTACTTACTGTACAATTGAGCTGTTGAAATGTATACATTTCACATGGCATAACACTGGGAAGTACCAGTACATGTATGTATGTTACCCGGCACAGCATAATGAAGAATAACCCCCACTTTAGAGATTTTGAGATTTTCTAATGATGCGAAAGAGTATACCATTAGCTTTCGAATGATATAATTTTTTTTTCCGTATGAACTTTGTTGTAAATTAGTACAAGGGGACTTCATTCATTCAAGGGGACTTCGCTCGTTCATTTGGCACCAGACACAATATACAGTAGCAGCACCAGTCTAACTCCTCGAAAGCCGCCATTCAATAAGGCAGGATCTTTACATTTTCATGAAAACAGTACACAAACACTCCACCGAAATCCTAGTTTTTTCAACATTTAGAGACGGATTTCGGAAAAATCCATTAACTTTCCGAAAATACATAACAAAATAAAATTGATTTTTCATCGAATTGAGAAGATACTTTGACTTCAGGCGTTGTTTACTGGAAAAATGTTTTGGTGGGATATTCCTCATGTCGCTGTGCCGGGTCACATATGTATGCATGTACTGTACATCACATTAAATTATACGAGTGACATTAGGATGAAATATTACTCCTCTTCATCTCGGAATATTTAGTCTTCATGCGAATGTCTTTCCTTCCTATGTCTTTCCTTCTCTTTGTGTATCTTCTTTCCCCTCGTCTTAAGCCGTCACCTGAAGGGGCCTACTTTGGGCCTTGTGGTTGGCAATTTAATGTAAGAAAAAACAACAACAAGAAAACAACAACAACAACAACAACAACACTGTCTACAACAACATACATGTACTGTCCATGTAGCACATGTGATACCGTGGTGCAGCCGTGGTGCAGCCGAATGCTGATGGGAGTGATGATAATGATGATGACTTTGTGCCTGCACTAGTGTTGCGCCGTGCTCGCACATTGTGCTTGCTGTTCCGTACAGATGCTGGAACTCAGGATGTGAGGTTGAAATGGTGTTTACATAGTGCACAAAGTACGCAAGAGATTAATCCTGGGACTTCTGCCCATTAGGCATGACTTTGTTGTTACTGTTAGGCATACACTGTACAGCTGTAGCCAGGCCAGTGGTACAGTGTACGGCGTTCATTTTGACCCCTGGTTAACACGGGCCCAACTGAAGCTAGCAGATTATTTTGCCTAAAAAATGTGGCCGCGTCCGAATGCGTTGGCCACGGCCTGAAAGACTCTACACACTTCTATGGGGATTGTTAGTACATGTACATGTGTACATGTTCTAGCTGCTAGTGCTAGTAAAATGGCTTCATTAGATCCATGGTTATGTTCAGTGTTACTGTAAGGTTGTACAGTACTCCTTGTAATATACTGTACTGCATAAATATATGTTCAATCCTTCATTGACAGTGTGACAGTAGGGCTGTTTCTACATAGTTCTACTGTCCCCCAAAAACATGATTACCGGTACATGTATTTGGATTACGATTTGAACATTTTTGGAATTGTACGTACAGCATGGTACATTCATACTCAGAGAGGGCTCCAATTTCACAGGAAAAAAAGGGCACTAGACAACAGGCCTGGTAACTGAAGAATCTTACTGGACCTGAACAATTTGTACAAATATCTGAATGACTGAATGTCATTCGACTCATTTCGATCAAGGTGCAAGAAAAACAAAACAAAACAAGTGCAGTCACACTTGGCACTAGACCGACGCAGAAATCACAACTAGACTAGGTCCACTGTCTAGTGGACATTTTGAGCACCAATGAAGGTGGCCTCCTACATATCTCTATGGTACAATGTACCGGTAACTACATGTATGTAGTGTACATGCACATACTGTACATGTACAGTACTTTGTACGACTGTACTGTACATAGGTTGTACATGTACATGTACATGTACACAACTGTACAGTGTGCTGTACCTGTAAACATTTTCATGTTTGTTTAGATAGTAGGTTGGTGAGTTCAGTGGCAGTTCTTCACAGCAGTTTTTTCTTCTTCTGCTTTGACAAGAATCACACTGCAGGGGTAATCCGGGTCCCCTCGACCTCTTGACCCCATAAAGGCTTAACCACATGTATCTACATGTACTGGTACATGTACTGTAGATAGCCCTTCTGCACACACTCAGTGCACAGATAAGACTATGTGTATACATTTGTACCTGTACATGTACATGTATGCTCTAGCACCTTGAACAAGTTTGCATTACATGTACACACATAATGCATGGTAGGTCACTAGGTTCACATCTACATGTACAAGTACATGTACATGTACCATGTACAATGAAAGTACTTATTGTACTGTATTTACAAAGGTGTATTCCAGAGAAATTCTCGGTGGCAGAAATTGTAGTGTGATAAGGCCATTATTTGTGGAGAATGCCTGGTTCTCATGGGTGCAAATCTACATGCAGCCATTGCAGTGCCTTGTGGAGACATACATTGTACATGTAGTGTACATGTACATGTACCGGTACATGCATTGTAAGACAATTGGTTGAATACAGTGTACATGTACATGTACATGTATGTCTGCACAGGGAAATTGTAAAGGTCTATACTTGTACTTGTAGGTCTCCACACACAAGGTTTTCATGAAACTGATATTTGAAAATAACTCAAAAATGAATCGGCCACAAATTCAAGTGTTATATATCTAGGGATACATACGGTCCAAATTTCTACCCAGGAAAGTGAATGTGTTTGAAATGGGACCATTTTCAAAACATCGTTTCTCACTCGGTTGTATGGTTGTACTTGTAGGTTATACTGCACGGTAACAAAGCAATATCTCCACAAGGATCTACAAAAGTCTGTACATGTACGTGTGTACATGTACACGTCAAGTAAAATTACCCCTTTTTTTGCACTCTGTCTCTCTGGTTTTTTTTTTCTCTTGGTTTCTCTGGCTTTCTATCTCTAGATGTGTGTCTCTGTTTTACTCTACCCCCCCCCCCTTTCTCTGACACTGTCTGTCTCTCTGTTGGTCTCTAAGTCTCTCTGCCTGTTTCTGAATGTATCTCTCGATCTCTCTTTTGTTACCCCCATCTCCGACACTCTGTCCCTCTCTTGTCTAGCTCTGTTTCTCTCGCTCTGTCCCAATGTCTCTCTCTCGAACTCACTCGATCGCTCGCTCTCAACTTTCTCCTCCTCCAGGCGACAAGACCCTGGATGGATACCAGAAGAAGAAGTACGTGTGCAAGCTGCTCTTCATCTTCCTGCTGGGCCACGACATTGACTTTGGCCACATGGAGGCCGTCAATCTCCTCAGCTCCAACAAGTACACGGAGAAGCAGATTGTAAGCGGCCCAAAACAACGTCAATTGTTCCCCCACGTTAAGAGTTCAATCACTGGTCGCGCCGTCCAGATAGGGTCGCGCCGACGCGCCGTCAAAATAGGGTCGTTTGGGAAACAAACTCCCCCCTCCCAAAAAAAAAAAAATTGGGGTCGTGCCGTCAAAACAGAATCGGCCAGGAAACTGGAAGCACAACTATTTTATATATTTCGTGGCCTAATTATAATTGTGGCCACATCCAAGGTGTGGGGCCTAGCGCGCAAACGCCTGCTCGATGTGAAATGTGCATTTTTTGCCTATCTGCCTATCTTCGTATTTGTCTGCGACCTCAGCTGTTAACCTCGCATCGTGACGTGACCTTCGCTTGAAACCCTCTTCCCCCCCGCCCCCCCCCGCAAACCGGCTAATCTTTTCTTGCCGAGGCAGACCAACACACACAATGCACATGTATAAACCCTACATGTACGTACATGTGCGTGTGTAAAGACCTGTACACATGCACATGTGTACAAACCTTCCACAGTACATAAACACTGCGTACGATTATGCAGTTGTATTATGTGTACATGCACATTTTGATTGAATATTTACCAGATCACGCCTACCGTACACAACACCGTCGCCATTGTGGGAGCTATTGATTCTGTGGCCCGTGGAACCTGTGTCTGAGTCAATAATATTTGGCCCAGATTGGAAACATTATCTGTAACATTTTATCAGGAAGAAGAAAGCGTGCCACAATGTGTCTACGTAGGCCAGCAATGGGGATAGTGGGAGAGCTGAGTTGTAGCAAATGTCAAAGGTTACTTGTGTATATCGGAGCTTGAATTTTCTGGTTGATATTTTAAGGACTGTTGAACCAGTACTTGTACTTGTACCTTGTCAGCATCTTAACAGGACCGGAAAGTCCAGTTGACAAATTTTGCGAATTTTATATGATGTTGCTTGATTGTGCATTGTGAGTAAATTTTTGCTCTCTGCAGAGTAAAATGTAATTTTTTTTGACAAAGGAAATTACCTTATGAGTGCAGTGGAAAAAATTATTTTATATTAGTCGTTTTGGGTGGATTTACTGGGTTAACCGTTCATTTGAGAAATATGAATGGTGCTTCCTACTCCTCTCCGTCTCCCTTCTTCTCTTTCTCCTCTGTCCCCTCCTCCCTAGTTCTCTTCCTCCTCGTCCTCATCCTCTTCGTCCTTTTACTCCACCTCTTCTCATCTTCCCCATCTATGATCTTCCTACTTCATTCTTCTCTTCCTCTCTTCTTTCTCCTCTTCCTCCTCTTCCTCTTCCTCCTCTTCCTCCTCTTCCTCTTCCTCCTCTTCCTCCTCTTCCCCCTCTTCCTCTTCCTCCTCTTCCTCCTCTTCCTCCTCTTCCTCTTCCTTCTCTTCCTCCTTTTCCTCCTCTTCCTCCTCTTCCTCCTCTTCCTTCTCTTCCTCCTCTTCCTCCTCTTCCTCCTCTTCCTCTTCCTTCTCTTCCTCCTTTTCCTCCTCTTCCTCCTCTTCCTCCTCTTCCTTCTCTTCCTCCTCTTCCTCCTCTTCCTCTTCCTCCTCTTCCTCCTCTTCCACCTCTTCCTCTTCCTCCTCTTCCTCCTCTTCCTCCTCTTCCTCTTCCTTCTCTTCCTCCTCTTCCTCCTCTTCCTCCTCTTCCTCTTCCTTCTCTTCCTCCTTTTCCTCTTCCTCCTCTTCCTCCTCTGTCCCTCTCCTCCCCCTCTTCCTCTTCCTCCTCGTCCTCATCCCCTTCCTCCTCTTCCACCTCTTCTCATCTTCCTCATCTTCCCACTTCATCCTTCTCTTCCTCCTCTTCCTGCTCTTCACCCTCTTCCTCCTCGAATTGCTTCTCCACCATCTTCCTCCTCTTCTTCCTCTCCCTCACCTTCCTCCTCTTCCTCCTGAAGGGCAGTTTGCTCATTTACACGCCGGCAGAGCTGCCAACCATTCCTATTTTTCAGGGTAAAAAATTATCACTTTTTACAAGCTCTTGACTACAGATTCTGATTTTTGGCGTGGAAATACACATGTATTCCTAGATGTAGTTTCCTCTGTGATTTTTTTTTTTTTTTAGCAGAAGTATTCCTAATTTCCTTTAAGATAGGTTAGCAGCTATGCACAGGTCGTATTAAACGATGCCGCGACCTACATCAGACAACCTGTCTACGTCTTGATGCCCCATCTTTACACGTACCGGTGGATTTTGATCGCCCAGCTTCTGCATACCTTCACCAACAGGAAGCAACATTTCATGACCTGATCGCCCTCCTTTTTTCTCCCTCCTCCTCCTCCTCCTCCTCTCCTCTCCTCCGTTCTTCCCCGGCCGGCAGGGCTACCTGTTCATCTCGGTCCTGGTCAACGAGAACTCGGACCTGATGGAGCTGGTCATCCAGAACATCAAGAACGACGTGTGCTGCATCCCGACTGGGGCCCACCAGCCCCGCACCCCCATCCACATCAACCTGGCCCTGCACTGCATCGCCAACATTGGCAGCAAGGCCATGGCGGAAACACTGGGGCCAGAGGTGCCTAAGCTCCTGGTGTCCGGGTAGGTGCCTGCACGGAGCCATCTCACCCGCGGCCTCTTCATATCTAGATAGATATACCATAGACAGGGATGAGATTCTTCCGACATTGGAACTTTGACATTTCGACTTGTATTTTCAGTTCCGACTTTTTCCGATCCGTGGTCAAAAAAAAAACAGACCAAAAAAAAAAGAAAAAAAATATAATTTCAGTTCCGACTTTTTCCGGGGAATTTTTTTTTTTTTTTAAGTTCCGACTTTTTCCGATCCATGGTCAATTTTTTTTTTAAAAGTCCGGAAAAAAAAGAAAATTATAATTTCAGTTCCGACCTTTTCCTATCCGTGGTCAAAAATAAAAAAAAGTCTATTTAAGTTCCGAGTTTTTCAGATCCCTGGTCCCCCCCCCCAAAAAAAAAATGGTCCGAAAAAATAAAATGAAAAATGAAGTGCCTGTACTGGTAGTTTTGTTAACAAAATTTATTGCTGCTAAGGTTTTGTCAGATTTTTGTTCCCATCTTAAAATGAAAAATATGCTACCGACAGTAGTAACACATCATATGATGAATAAATATGATTCAATTTTCAATTTGTTTATTTTGTTGGGGTCAGGGACACCAATGATGAGGTGAAGCAGAGTGCCGCCCTGTGTCTGCTGAGGCTATACCGGACGGATCCTCACTGCATTCCTAGCGGAGAGTACCAGAGCAGGATCATCCACCTCCTCAATGACCAGCACATGGTGAGGATGAAATCCCCTGCCCCCTCCTCCCCCATCTCCTCATCTCCTCCTCCTCTATCTCCTCATCTCCTCTCTCCTCCCCATATCTCCTCATCTCCTCATCTCCTCCTCCTCTATCTCCTCCTCTCCTCTCTCCTCCTCTCTCCTTCTCATATCTCCTCATCTCCTCTCTCCTCCCCATATCTTCTCATCTCCTCCTCTCTCCTCCCTATATCTCCTCATCTCCTCTCTCCTCCCCCCATCTCCCCCTTTCTCCTCCCCATATCTCCTCATCTCCTCTCTCCTCCCCCATCTCCCCATCTCCCCCTTTCTGCTCCCCATATCTCCTCATCTCCTCTCTCGTTCCCCATCTCCCCATCTCCTCTCTCCTCCCCCATCTCCCCATCTCCTCTCTCCTCTCCCATCTCCCCATCTCCTCCTCTCTCCTCCCCCATTTCCCCATCTCCTCCTCTCTCCTCCCCATATCTCCTCATCTCCTCATCTCCTCTCTCTCCCCCCCCCCATATCTCCTCTTCTCCTCTCTCCTCCCCCATCTCCCCATCTCCTCCTCTCTCCTCCCCATATCTCCTCCTCTCCTCTCTCCTCCCCCATCTCCCCAACTCCTCCTCTCTCCCCCCCCCCCCAAGCCAATCCCTCTCTGTGGATTGGAAAAAAGGGCCCCCTGATTGCTGCTGAAATTTTTTGGGGCCAATTCCTTTGACTTAGAAGCATCCTAAGAACCCGGGTTTCTGTCTTGGTCCCTGTAGCTGCGCCTATGTGAATGGGGCTAAACGTTGACAGGTCTCGACCTTAGCACTAGCCCGCCGGTCATTGTCTAGTAAAAACAGCTGCGGGCTAGTAAAATGACCCACTTTGCTAGCCTGGCAGACTAGTAAAAAGTAGACAGCGGTGTGGTGGCAAAAAACAATGCGGGTGGGGATGAGAAAGTAGAAACTAATCATTTGTTTCATACTTGACCTAAAAACCTTGTGTTAAATTAAATATTAATTTATACAGGGCTAGTAAAACTTGCTGCCGGCTAGCAAAAAACACAATTTACTAGCCCGGTGGGCTAGTTAAAAAACAAAAAATTAGCGTGAGGTTTGGTTGAGAATTGCTTCTTTTTTTTCCGGCAGGGCGTCGTGACGGCAGCTACCAGTCTGATCCACGACCTGGTCCTTGACAATCCGGACGAGTACAAGGGCTGCGTCTCCCTGGCGGTTTCCCGACTCAGCAGGGTAAGAATCTCTTATTCTGCCCCCGTCCCTTAGTCTGATTGGCCAATTGTCATTACATCATGCTTATGCATATTCATGAATGCTCTATATGTTGACCAATCAGAGTGAAAAGTGTTCGATGAGACTTGGAAGGTTTGCATGGTGGAGATACCAAGTGGAAGGCTTGCAGTGACACCATGTAGCACTTCTCTTTCGAGAAGGAGTGTGGCTCTGAAAAGAGCCGGTAACATAGATAAGACTTGAAGGTTTACATGGTGGAAATACCAGGTGGAAGGTTTGCGGTGACACCATGTAGCACTTCTCTTTCGAGAAGGAGCGTGGCTCTGAAAAGAGCCGGTAACTCGGATAAGACTTGAAGGTTTGCATGGTGGAAATACTAAGTAGAAGGTTTGCGGTGACACCATGTAGCACTTCTCTTTCAAGAGGGAGCATGGCTATGAGAAACGAGTTGATTATTCAACATTTCGGGTTGTGTGTACTCTACACACTCTAGTGAGTTACCGGCTCTTTTCAGAGACACCCTCCTTCTTAAAAAAGAGAAGTGCTACATGGTGTCACCGCAAACCTTCCACTCAAAGCCCCTACACAACATTGGTAAGATTGAAAAACAGAAAACAGATTTACATGAAACTTATACAGTTTGAAGATGGTTATAGTAGAAACCTCGCACTGAAATATTTCTGCCTAAAATGTTGCATTTTTAGAGAAAAGAGTAAAAGAAATTGTTTACGTCGCACCGAGATCTAAACTATTTTTCGGAACAGTACGGCGTTGAATGCTGCATTTTCAAGAAACAAACGAAGCGTTTTTTCGCTATTTTCTCGAGACTCGGTTGGTGGATTGAGCTGAAATTTTCACAGGTGTGCTATTTCATGCATGTGTTGGATCAGACAACGTATAGATGCTGTTCTTTATTCCTCTGAAGAGTGTACTGGAACGACCTCCAGGAAAAATGCCGTTGCCGGGTGAATATACACTTGCTATTATATAAGTGACTATAACGAGTCCAACCTTTCCTCTTGTTTCCCCCCAGATTGTGACCTCTTCCTACACAGACCTGCAGGACTACACCTACTACTTCGTGCCGGCGCCCTGGCTCTCGGTCAAGCTCCTGCGCCTGCTCCAGTTCTACGGGCCGCCGGACGACCCCGCCAGTAGAGGGCGCCTCAACGAATGCCTCGAAACGATACTCAACAAAGCGCAGGTGAGGCCAAGGAATCCCACAGCAAGCAAGAACAGAAATGGCCAAGAAAAACTTTTGACCGGACCGGGACTTGAACCCGGGACCTCTGGTTTTGAGTACCCGCGCTCTTACCATCCAAGCTTTCCTTGAGTCTAAAAGTACCAATACAACATTGGGAAGATCGGAAAACATCGATGTCCACAGATTTCCTTCTAATTTACACAGTTTGTAGATGGTCATGATAGAATCCTCATGTTGAAATCTTACGGTCTGGGATGGTCTGGAAATCTTCACCCACACATCGACAAATAGTTTATTACTTGAGAGTAATAAACTATTTCCTACACTACAGATTGGTGCATTAACTCTGAGAGTTTTTGGCATTTTTCTAGTTTCTCAGATTATCATTTGAGCTAAAAACTTTGCAGTATTGCTTTTTTGGGATGTTTTATGGTTTAACACACAAACTGTGGCAGTCGTTTTACCTTTACCAATATTGTATTGGGCCTTTAAGCAATGGCCGGCTGATGTGCTGCTTTTCCAACCCTCCCCCCTCCCCTCCCCCGCTCCCCTCCTCCCTCACAGGAGCCGCCAAAGTCCAAGAAGGTCCAACATTCCAACTCCAAGAATGCCGTGCTCTTTGAAGCCATCAACCTGATTATTCACCATGACAGTGAGCCCAACCTGCTGGTGCGTGCCTGCAACCAGCTGGGCCAGTTCCTACAGCACAGGGAGACCAATCTTAGGTCAGTTGATAACTTCAGTTTTAAAAGGCCCACCAATTTTTACAACAGGCCCACCAATTTTTGCAACAGGCCTGCCAATTTTTACAACAGACCTGCCAATTTTTACAACAGGCCTTCAAATTTTTACAAAAGGCCTGCCAATTTTTACAACAGGCGTACCAATTTTTACAACAGGCCTGCCAATTTTTACAACAGGCACGCCAATTTAAAAACAGGCCCACCAATTTTTACAACAGACCCATCAATTTTTACAACAGGCCTGCCAATTTTTACAACAGGCCCACCAATTTTTACAACAGGCTTGCCAATTTTTACAACAGGCCTGCCAATTTTTACAACAGGCACGCCAATTTAAAAACAGGCCCACCAATTTTTACAACAGACCCACCAATTTTTACAACAGGCCTACCAATTTTTACAACAGGCCCGCCAATTTTTTACAACAGGCCTGCCAATTTTTACAACAGGCCTGCCAATTTTTACAACAGGCCCACCAATTGTTACAACAGGCCCACCAATTTTCACAACAGGCCTGCCATTTTTTACAACAGGCCCACCAATTTTCACAACAGGCCTGCCATTTTTCACAACAGGCCTGCCAATTTTCACAACAGGCCTGCCAATTTTTACAACAGGCCCGCTAATTTTCACAACAGGCGTACCAATTTTCACAACAGGCCCACCAATTTTCACAACAGGCCTGCCATTTTTTACAACAGGCCTGCCAATTTTTAAAACAGGCCTGCCAATTTTTACAACAGGCCCACCAATTTTTACAACAGACCCACCAATTGTTACAACAGGCCCACCAATTTTTACAACAGGCCCACCAATTTTTACAACAAGCTTGCCAATTTTTGTTATGCCAAAATTTTGCAAATAGCTCACTGACTAAAATGACCCAAAATGCAAATTTCAAACGTTAGGAGGACCTGACGGTTTTCAATCCTAACGGGACCTTTCTCAAAGGCAGAGTCACGTTGCCCTCGGAGAAAGAGTCGCTCCGGCTTTTGAGAAAGGTCCCGCTAGGATTGAAACGTTGGGACCCTCCTAATTTTTTTGACAATTTGTCAGAAAGGGGGAAAGTCCCTGTGGGGTCCCCTACTGCTTAAATTTTGAATTTTTTTTTTTTATCTTTGACGCAGGTACCTGGCTTTGGAGAGTATGTGTCTCCTGGCCTCGTCAGAATTCTCCAGGGAAGCGGTTAAGAAGCATCAGGAGACAGTGGTGACTGCGTTGAAGGTAGGAGTCGTCTTCGGAGACATCCTTGAATGATTGAAATTTCTTTTTATTTGGGGTGGGGGTTGGTTAAAAATCCCTGATTTTTTTTTTTTTTTTTTTTTTTTTAAATAATGTTCCAGGGAAATTGTGCATCTGAAATAGCTTGTGCCACTTTCAGGATGTCATGGAATGTTGTCACTTGTTTGTTTTTTCCAGACCTTGGGAAAAAGTGTTCTCATCAGGGTTCCTGCGCAGTCATGTGAAAAAAAACCTGGAAAAAGTCTTGGAATTTTGTCCATTGTTTTTCCGGACCTTGTTAAAAAGTGTTCTCATCAGATTTCCTGCGCAGTCATGGGAAGAAGCCCGGAAAAAGTCATGGAATTGTTTTTCCAGGCCTGGGAAACGTGCCTTTATCAGGGTTCCTGGTCGGTCATGGAAAACCTGGAAAAAGTCATGAAATTGTGTAAATTATTTTTCCAGGCAATGGAAAAGTGCCTTCATCTTCGTCATGGAAAAAACCTGGGAAAAGCCTGTCTTTTTTTCCTGGCCTAGGAAAGTTAAGAAAAATGAGAAGAAAGTTTTGTCATTTTTCCTCACAAATTTCTGTCTGTTTGTTTGTTTGGCAGACGGAGAGAGATGTGAGCGTCCGTCAGCGCGCCGTGGATCTCCTGTACGCCATGTGCGACCGCACAAACACGGAGGAGATTGTGGGCGAGATGCTGGACTATCTGGAGAAGGCGGACTACTCCATCAGGGAGGAAATGGTGAGTGGCATCGACAGCTCCGATCTTAGGGCCTCGTGATTTGAAGCGGCGGTCGATTTCATCAAGCCCCTCGTAACTTACGATCGATCGCAAGAGGGATAAGCGATGCACAGACACCATACGGTCTCTCGCAAACTGACCATGGGTTATCCGTCGTAAGTTGAGCTACGATGCGACGCAAGGCTTTGCAAAATCCACCCCTGGAATTGATAGTCACCAAGCCGCACGATCCATTGTATCTTGACTCTTGATAAATTTGATGCATAGCTCTATGACAGAGAGCGATAGAGAGAGACGGAGAGAGAGAGGGGGAAAAGAGAGACAGAGAGACATACAGAGGTAGAGACACATACACAGATCTGGAGAGAGAGACAGACGGAGTGAGACGGAGACAAACAGATACAGATAGAGAGGGAAAGGCAGAGCCACAGAGAGACAGACATAGACACATACAGAGACGGATACAGGCAGGCCCGGAGAGACTGAGAGAGACTAAAATGGAGACAAATGGAATTAGACAGAAAGACACGGGTAGATTGAGATAGAGAGACAGACACAGAGAGCCGGACACAGACAGATGCAGACGAAGAGAGATGCCGGGAGGGACAGAGATAGAGAGAGACTAAGACACAAGTACTGGGACAGATGGAGACTCAGAGATAGGCACAGAGATAGACAGACAGACAGACAGGTGTAGGGAGACAGAATTCTTAAAGGTGTCCGTCGCTTGTACCTTTGCAGGTGCTGAAGGTGGCCATCTTAGCCGAGAAGTTTGCTGTGGACTACACGTGGTACGTGGATACGATACTGAACCTGATTCGCATCGCTGGGGACTTTGTTAGTGAAGAGGTAAGAGTTGTGCCTTGCTTCGGGCTAGTCACCCCCTCCCAGTTCTATTTGTCAGCCTTGGCTGGCAGTCTACCACCAGTAGGGGATGGAGGCTCATGCCTTGCTTCAGTCTAGTCACCCCTCTCCCAGTTCTATTTGTCAGCCTTTGCTGGCAGTCTACTGCAAATAGGGATGGAGGCTCATGCCTTGCTTCAGACTAGTCACCCCCTCCCAGTTCTATTTGTTAGCCTTGGCTTGCAGTCTACCACCAATAGGGATGGAGGCTCATGCCTTGCTTCAGACTAATCACCCCTCTCCCAGTTCTATTTGTCAGCCTTTGCTGGCAGTCTACCTCCAATAGGGTATGGAGACTCATGCCTTGCTTCAGACTAGTCACCCCTCCCAGTTCCATTTGTCAGACTTGGCTGGCAGTCTACCACCGATAGGGATGGAGGCTCATGCCTTGCTTCAGACAAGTCACCCCTTCCCAGTTCTATTTGTCAGCCTTTGCTGGCAGTCTACCACCAATAGGGATGGAGGCTCATGCCTCGCTTCAGACTAGTCACCCCTTCCCAGTCTGCTATTAAAGGGGATGGAGGCTTATGCCTTGCATCATTACAGATATCTTGCTCAGTTATCCCACTAAATTCTGCCGATATTTCTTCTGGCACAGGTATGGTATCGTGTCATCCAAATTGTGATCAATCGTGAGGATGTACAGGGGTATGCTGCCAAGATGGTGTTTGAGGTAGGTTTTATTTTAGCAGCAATGTTTAAAAAGCAAAAATGACACTTGTGACCCGGCACAGCATAATGAGGAATAACCCCACTTTTGAGATTTTGAGGTTTTCTAATGATGTGAAAGAGTATATCATTAGCTTTCAAATGATATCAAAATATAATATCCTGTAATACTTAACATTTCCGAAAATACAAAAAAAAGATAATTGATTTGTAATCAAATTGTGAAAATACTTTAACTTCAGGCGTTGATTACTCAAAAAGTGTTTTGGTGGGATATTCCTCATGTCGTTGTGCCGGGTCACATTTGTACACTGCCAAATTTGGATGTGCTGCGGGTGACATACACCAACACTCTCTTTCTCTCTTTCACTCCTCTGTATCTCTTTATGTCTCTCCCTCTCTCTCCCCCCTCTCTCTCTCTCTATGTTCCTCTCCCTCTCCCTCCCTTCTCTCTTCCCCTCCCCTTCTTTCTCTTTTTATCTCAATCCCTCTCTCTCTCCCTTTCTCTCTCTTCCCCTCCACCCTCTCTCCACCTCTCTTTACCCCCTCTCTCTTTTTCTCCCTCTCTCTCTCGCTCTCTCCACCTCTCTCTCTCAACCTCTCTCACTCCACCTCTCCTCTCTCTCTCTCTCTCAATTTTGTTTATCTCTCTCTTTCTCTCTCCCCCCCCTCTCTTCCTCTCTCTCTTTCTTTCTTTCTCTTTTTCTCGGTCTCTCTTTCTCTCTCAATTTTTGTTATCTCTCTCTTTCTCTCTCCCTCCCCCTCTCTTCCTCTCTCTCTCTCTCTTTCTTTCTCTTTCTCTCTGTCTCCCTATCTCTCCGCCTCTTCTTTCTCTCTCTCTCTTTCTCCCCCTCCCCTCTCTTCCTCTCTCTCTCTTTCTTGCTCTTTCTCTCTGTCTCCCCCTCTCTCTCCCTCTCTCCACCTCTCTCGCTCCGCTCCACTCCCGGTCTGGTACCCAGGCTCTGCAGGCGCCGGCCTGCCACGAGAACATGGTGAAGGTGGGCGGCTACATCCTGGGGGAGTTTGGCAACCTGATCGCCGGCGATCCCCGCTCCAGCCCCCTGGTCCAGTTCAACCTGCTCCACTCCAAGTTCCACCTGTGCTCGGCCCCGACCCGCGGCCTCCTCCTCTCCACCTACGTCAAGTTCATCAACCTCTTTCCCGAGATCAAGCAGACCATTCAGGACGTAAGCGGGGGAGACGGGCTCGATAGAGGGCGCCCTTTGTGCTCCTCCATGCGTGGATGGGGTGGATGCGTGTGACAGGGGTTCCCTTGTGTGTGTGTGTGTGTGTTTTGATCGGGGAAGGTTGTTCGCACGGTGTTTCAATATCCAACAGTATTTTTTTCTCCGTTCGTCTTCAGGAGAGAGTCACTCACCACACTTTTTTCTCAAGTAGACAAACCAGAGAACCATTACAAGCATCGAGTGAATCCCCCTCTTTCCCCTCTTACTCACTCACAGAACCTTTTTCGCAATTTTTTACTTCCACCGCGCCTAGACTAGAGTCTTGAAGAGTCCCTTTCAGATTCAGTTTTTTCTCCAGTTCAACATCTTTTCCCCCGAAGTGATCAGTTTGGTAGCTGTTTTTTTTTTTTTTTTTTCGGGGGGTGGGGGGAGGGGGTGTTAAGGGGAGCTGTTAACCACTCCACACTGGGCCACATTTCAGTGCTCATTGTGTGGTTTTCGGAATTCAACATCTTTTCCCCCGAAGTTTGGTTGCTTTATTTTTCTATTTCATTTTTTTTTTAAAGGTGGTGGGGGGGGGGGGGTTAGTAGGAGCTCTTAACCACTCCACACTGGGCCACATTTCAGTGCTCATTGAGTGGTTTTCGATGAATGCACCTTTTTCAAATAAAAAAGGAACAATATGTGGACATGCCGAGCAAGCCATGCCTGCCGCAATCAGACGTCTGTGTGACTTTTCTTCTGTCACTTCTGCGTCTGCCGAGACTGAAAAATCCCACCAACCGAAAGACTTCGAGCCATTCTGACCACTCTGACCAATTTTTCCTCGTGTGCGTTGCGAAGGTGTTGAAGAGCGACAACCAGTTGAGGAATGCCGATGCGGAGCTGCAGCAGCGAGCCGTGGAATACCTCAGTCTTAGTGTGCGCACCTCCTCGGATGTCCTGGTGAGTTGTGTGGAACGCTTACGTGAACAATACGTCATCCCCTCCCAGTTCTATTTGTCAGCCATGGCTGGCAGTCTACCACCAATAGGAGATGAAGGCTCATGCCTTGCTTCAGACTAGTCACCCCTCCAAGTTCTATTTGTCAGCCTTGGCTGGCAGTCTACCACCGATAGGGATGGAGGCTCATGCCTTGCTTCAGACTAGTCACCTCTCCCAGTTCTATTTGTCAGCCTTGGCTGGCAGTCTATCACCAATAGGGATGGAGGCTCATGCCTTGCTTCAGACTAGTCACCCCTCCCAGTTCTATTTGTCAGCCTTTGCTGGCAGTCTACCACCGATAGGGATGGAGGCTCATGCCTTGCTTCAGACTAGTCATCCCCTCCCAGTTCTATTTGTCAGCCTTGGCTGGCAGTCTATCACCAATAGGGGATGGAGGCTCATGCCTTGCTTCAGACTAGTCACCCCTCCCAGTTCTATTTGTCAGCCTTTGCTGGCAGTCTACCACCGATAGGGATGGAGGCTCATGCCTTGCTTCAGACTAGTCACCCCTCCAAGTTCTATTTGTCAGCCTTTGCTGGCAGTCTACCACCGATAGGAATGGAGGCTCATGCCTTGCTTCAGACTAGTCACCCCTCCCAGTTCTATTTGTCAGCCTTGGCTGGCAGTCTACCACCAATAGGGATGGAGGCTCATGCCTTGCTTCAGACTAGTCATCCCTCCAAGTTCTATTTGTCAGCCTTGGCTGGCAGTCTACCACCAATAGGGATGGAGGCTCATGCCTTGCTTCAGACTAGTCACTCCCTCCCAGTTCTATTTGTCAGCCTTGGCTGGCAGTCTACCACCAATAGGGGATGGAGGCTCATGCCTTGCTTCAGACTAGTCATCCCTCCAAGTTCTATTTGTCAGCCTTGGCTGGCAGTCTACCACCGATAGGGATGGAGGCTCATGCCTTGC